>JBBPBX010046678.1:16382-26492 GCA_038048925.1 Garcialebias charrua | reverse complement strand
TAATGTACATAATAAACTTATTGACTTTTCTTCAAATTGTTACAGAAAACTCTTTGCATCAAAATAAAACTGAACAGAATCATAGTCAGACCAAGTAACAGGGCTTCATTCCAGGATGGGTCTGGGGGTCATCTCCCAGAAAAATTCGAATAATGTAGATGTAATTTCCTGCATTTTGGTGTATTTAATGAGTTGCTAAACATCTGTGTTTGTAAAAAATAAAATAAAAACTTTTTCTTTTTTTTTTTGCGGACCCCCAAGCACCAGTTCGCGGACCCCTGGGGGTGAGAACCAGTGCTTAGTTTGAGACAGATCCTGCCGGAACAGGATCCGGGAACCCTCTTATTTTGGACAGGGTGCGTTCCAAGCTGGATCTAGTAGCTCTCAGGCTTACTAATAATAAAGTTCTGAACAAATATGACTGCCTTGAACGACTAAAACTTATATTGGTAATGTAAAGATGGTGTAGTGGCAGGGCTTTTGACTTGGGACCCGAAGGACGCGGGTTCGCGTCCCGGCCACTACACACCTTGGGGTGTCTATGAGTGCACATCTAATTCTCCAGCTCCCCGGGCGCTTTCTATGGCTGCTCACTTCACCACCTGGTGGTGGTTGGGTTAAATGCAGAGACGAATTTCGTCTGTGTATGGGAAACATACGCAGATGACAGGAAAATACATTATTATTATTATCATTATAAAACAAAAATAATTGCATAAACACTCATTTTAAACACAACTGCCCCTTCAAATAGCATTTCCACGTTTACCCTTAAAAAAATCTCTGCCCCTAAAAGAATGGTGGGGGTGAGTGCTGAGCTAACCAGGCAGTCGTACGCAGACAGGAGCCCAGACAGAGGAGGCGCCTGGAGATTTAACATGTGGAGTCAGACAAAAACGAGCAGGGACAGTATCTGGCTTGGAACCATCAAGTAAGAGGGAGGGGGATAATATGCTTGACAGAAGCAGAGTGTTTACCAATGGACGTAAACGTAGATGTTTAACAACTCATTAAAATACACCAAAATGCAGGGAATCACATCTACTTTATTAAAAATTTCTGAGGAGGACCCTCATACCCCCACCCCATACCCCACCGGTCCACCCACTATTTGTTTTCCAGCATTAATCGGTTTACAAATTAAGCCCTGGTGAGAACCACTGACTTAAAGCAATGTTGTGAGCTCTATCTGTTAGTCTTTGGAGAACGAGTTCGCTACCACCACATCAGATTTTAGCTCAGAATATGGGAAATTGACTGAATTTTATGCATTTTTGTGTTAGCAGAGCTGTGGCAGCCATTTTGAATTGGTTTGACTCCAGATGACTCTGGCAGTGATGACTGACCGATGAATAGAGCAGGCTGTGCTGGTCGCTTGTCATCATCACATCATTTGCCTGAAAGCGTGATTAGAGATGTCTTCAGCCCGTACTTGATGTGCAGTATCGAGTGAGTCGACTGAAAGGATTAGACTATTTTTAGTGCTGAAGGACTATGCTTGTCAGAGTCTTCTTTTGCCAAAACGTCTTGGGCTCCTGTTGTTCCCTGATTTTGAAAACAGAAGAGCAACATTTCAGATGAATCTCGTCTTCCAGCTGTAACTCTGATGCGTTTCTGTCTGCCTGCTGGCCAGGCAGGCAGTCGGGCAGCGAGCCTTTCCTCATTCTAAACGAGACCTCCTACTAATGTCAATCAATAATGCAGCACTTAACGGATCAAAGCGCCCCAGAGGAATTTACATTATCTCCGTTTAAAGTCAAAGGGGAGGTTAAAATTGATTCCTTTTTTGTTCTTTTTGTCATTAGCTCACCGATCATTTCATAGTACCGATGAAAGAATCAATTGGCTGAGCAGGTAAATAGCTTTTGTTCAGTGACAGCTTGAGCTTCCAGTAGGTTGTTAAACTGATCAGGTTCATTTGTAAAACATTTAACTGTAAGATTAACAGTTATTTAAAAAAAAAATGCAATTGAAGCACACGTGTGGCTAATTAGAGCTTTAGGTTTAGGTACGTGTTGCAAAAGAATTAGCCTCAGAACTGATTTAGTTAATATATTGGAAAAAGTCAGTATAAACATCATCTTTGGATACCGTGACAATTTTTGTGCTGAGCTGATTTATCCATAAATAAATGAACTTTTTTGATTATTGCTTTTTATACATCAAAACTAAAACCTGAAAGAGTGCCTGTGTTAGCACAGACTGTCCTCTGCTTGAAGGAAAATGTCTCAGCTTTGTGCCCAGATTCAGGAAACTCTGTCTTTATCTGTACCACTCAGTATTTAATTCAGTCTGCATGCTCTCTATGGATTTGAAAGCGCTAACTTCATGCTGGCCCTCTACGTCTTCGGTGGAGATGAACTCACTGTCAACTCTGCGTCTTTGCAGGGACTCGTTGATCTATAGGCAAATGGTTTGTCACAGCTGGCTGTTTGTAGGGAATGTGTGACGATGAAATCTTAGTTGCACTGTAGTTTGCTGTCGGACTGTTCAGTTTGAGTCAGTTTTCCCATTTATGGTTTTTGCATTTGTTACTATGAAACAATCTTGTTGCATTAACTTATTGTTAATGCTCAGAATTATCCTTGCTTTGATTGCTTTCTTACAAATTTTCCTGGTAGTCTTAATCAACTGTTCTCCAGACTTTTTGAATGTCAATTTTTACATTGTCCAGTCACGCCATCTCTTTCAGGAAAATGGCTGTTTTTGTCCCCCATCGCGGAGCGAAGAGGGGGAATTGAAAAATATCCTCCGCCTATCCGTTATCTGTGCATGTTGTGAGCATGATGATTTGAAACATAACTGAAGTACCAACTTTTATTTTGTGTGGCTACATCCAGGCATAAGAAAGGTTCCTTTCCAAAACTGGGTTGTCTTGTCATAAACAAGATGTCTGCAGCCATATAGGCATAAATGTAACCTTGTGAGCTGGATAACTTCAAAAATAAGCAACGTGCCAACTTGCATATCTAAGTGTGGCTTCATCTATGTGTTTAAAAAAAAAAAAGGACACTCTAAAAAATTGGGTTGCCAAGTCAAAATCCAAGATGGCCACCACCATATAATATGTAAACCAGCCACCCCTATCATTTTAGGAAACTACGGTATGCTTTCTAGCTTTTATATTGCTCAAAAGTATTATTTCTTCAAATGATAGGGGTGGCTGGTGTGGTGGCTGAAGATTAATCTATAATGGCCAATGCCACCACTGGCCACCCCCTAGCTCCACCATTGTGCCTGTGGATAAAATTGATCTCTCTTCTCGCTAGGATACGTCAGTCTGTGCAACATCAGACAAGAAAAACTACAATTAACAAAACTACTTCTGTTCTTCTCCACAGTGCAACTCCTATACCACTTGAATATCCATCCATCCATTATCTTTTACCCGCTTCTTCCTTTTTGGGTCATGCAAACTCCACCCAGAATGGCCCCCCTGGCTGGGATTGGGTCCGGTGACGTTCTCACTGAGAGGTGGCAGCTCTACCAACCGTTCCACTGTGCCGCTCCCACTTGAATATCTTGTACCAAAAACATTCAGGTTTACCTGCATTTCCTGTTCAACTCCAGTCCAGAAAAACACTCATCTCAAAAACTACAAACATCCACTATTCAAATCCCTTAGTGAGGGGGACATTAGCCGTGTTTCCATCAAGGTTTCTAGCTGCGCAATTTGAAATAGCGCAGCAGAAAAGCTTAATGGAAACGGCAAATTGCGAGGTTACTTCCTGAATTACGCTAAAAAGTTTATACGCTCGCTTGAGGTGGTTTTTGGGATCTGCGAAAATGAGCAGCTGCGCAAAATGACAGATGGAAACACATTTGCCGACTCGTGCTGCCGTAGCGAACATTCACGTCACGTGACTGATCAGCTGTTTCCGCTCCGGACAACATGTAACATCGCTAAAACTAGTTGGCATGACAGAATAAATACAACTCGCCCGATAGCAACACGTACCTGAAATATTCTCTCCATTTTGATGAGATGTGTGGCCGGGTTCTGTTTTCAACTGCTACTTCCTGTTTACTGTAGACATGCGCAGTGCTGACGTCTGACGTAATGACGCTGACGTCTGACGTAATGACGCTGACGTCTGACGTAATGACGCTGACGTCTGACGTAATGACGCTGACGTCTGACGTAATGACGCTGTGTGCGGCTTGGAAGAAGCGCTTCAAGCCAGTAGATGGAAACACTTCTGATCTGCATTAATTTGTATTTACATATTTGCGAGGTAGCTCAAATTTCGCAATTAAAATGGATGGAAACACGGTTAGTGTCCTGCTGCTCGTCTTTATTTAGCCTCTTATCACAGACTCAACAGATAAACCAGAGTTGTATTAATATAGGAAATAGAACCTCGTAAAGAAGCTTTGCTAAATTGTTTTTCACCATCCATATGTTGGAGAGCTATTTTCTTTTTAGGACGGATACTTCTTCTTTTAGCTTCCACTTGTTTCTTGAGTTTTTAAGGTCGCAGTGGACGCCCAGCTGAGATATGCCCAACAGTCTGGTACAAGGACTAAACTAAAAATGAGTGGGGAAAAATACATTAAATGTCCAGATAAATACTCTAAAAGACCTTCACAAAGCCTGGAGATTTACTGCTCAACAATACTTTTAAAGAAGTCTCTCTTCTTCGACAGAAAATTACACGTTTAAAGAAAAGAAGAGTAAATGTTTGCACAGCGCTCTATATCACCACTCTTAGAAACTTACGCCAAAAATACACTACATGCGTTGCAGCTCTGCCCCGCTCCGGTCCGACCTCCGCAGCAAATACGCACCCATTATAATCAATGAGAGAATTTACACTGGCTCCGCACGGCGGCGATGAGCTGCGGAGAGCGGACGGCAGTCCGTCAAAATTAGAAATTTTTCTATTTCTGCCGGATGACGGAGCTGTGCCGGAGTCAACTTTTGAAGATTACGTCGCACCAACAGGAAAAGGAACGAGCACAACTTCCGTATTTACAAAATAAAATCACCACGGGCGGACTAATCCTAGCTCTATACGGATTTATTTGTACAAAAATGCTGTCAAACTATCATTTATGACTATTCTATGACTAAACTATTATATTTATGACTATGACTACGCCTACAAACGCAATACAAGAAATAAATAAATAAAAAAGTATTTTATTCTGAAATGTAAACATCACTTCCTGTTGCTCAAACCATGTAGCTCATTTACGAGAGAAGATCAAGGCAGCAGTCTCTCTACAGTTGTTCTCCATCTTCCACCGAATGAATTGTTTTGTTCTGACTTACTTATTTATCACTTGATTTATCGCGCGATCTCGCACGTGTCTTGGAGCGGCGCATCCAGGCTGACCTGAGCGGAGCGCAGGCAGTGGGCTTTGGACTCGCTCAGCTGCGACCTGCGGACCGGAGCGGGGCGGAGCCGCGTGCAGTGTATTTTTGGGGTTACTGTTAAAACTTGGTTTAATATTTTCTATAATAGATGGGAATGTTGAAATGGGCTGGCCTGCTCTCTCCCCACTTCTTAACTGCTTAGATTTAGACATCATTGAAAGAATGTCAAATATTTCCACTATAGCGAAATAACAAAGTGATTTAAAATCAGTCAAACAGGAGATCAAACTGTACATCAGGTTTATTCTCTGAAACTGCATTTGCTTCTATTTATTCTTTGATTTTTCAAATGTGTCAGTTAATTATATCTTGATGTATGTTGTTGTGAAAATGTGAGTCTTAGTGCTGCAGATTAGTAAAGCAATTGTTCACTTGGTGATACAAGCATAACATTTGGCACAGATCATCTCATAGACTTATATTTTCCAAATGTTATGGTATTTACATGGAAAAACTGCATACATTTTTCAAGATGGCTGCCGAGGTCATTTTTTGTGGTTTTTGGCCTGAATTGATACTGAGTCATTCAAATTTCCCCATCGTTGCATCAAAATTTAGGGTTTTGTGCATGCTAAGTTCAGTTCTGGAGTCAGAGAAGTTGATTATTTAGAAAATTGACTGTAAAAGTATATTGTTATAAATGAGGGACTTGAACATCTTGTGAGGTCATGATATGAACACAGTGGTATTGCACCTGCTTCGGATGTTATCAACCATATGTAGCAGTCAGATTGCCCATTATCATCCCCATTCATAGCGGTCAGATTGCCCCTCCTGTACCTCCTAGGAGGTTTAAAGGTACGTTGTCACCGTTGCAATCGATGACAGCAGGCTCCGTCTTTAGCTACGTGCAAAGTAAAGGGTCTTGGGTTAGGTTTAGGGTTGGTCCTCTGGGTCAGGTGTAAGGTTAGGTTTAGGAAAACGGTTACATAAGCTGAAAAAAAAATGCAACACTTCCGGGTTTACGGAAACACGCTGCCTACTCACAGCGATTATAACGCTGATAACGTTCTTTAAAACATGCTAGGAGGTAGATTGTGACAGTTTCTCTGCTACATATGGGGATGATAACAGTTGATAGCGCCCATTGTATGGACTGACAACATCCGAATCCGCTGGGTATTGCATAAAATGTGTCATGCATTTTGACTGATTACAATTTGACAATGACCCAGAACTACTGTGTTCTACTCATCACTTCTGCACAAAGCTGTGAGCATTTCAGACCAAAGCAGTACCACTCACATCTGCCACTACATTCAGGTTAGCATGACAGGCTGTCATTCAAATATTACAAGGAGAAAGCAGGTTTTCACCTCACAAATGGCAGCCATCTTGAAAAATGGCTGCCATCATTAATTGTCAGGTGGATACTGTGATTTTATGAAAAAGAGGCCCTAGATGTTATTCATTTAGGTGCTTATATCAGCAAGTGAAAGATTTTGATGTAATATTATTGACTAAACCTGCAGTAAACTCATGCATTGTGAGGACAGAGTGCATTTCCTAGCTAATAATGGCAGTGGCAGGTAGCAGTGTGAATACATACCATTGTATTATAGTCACAAAAAGAATCCCGTTTGTTTATTGACCCCCTTGTTGACCGAAGAGGAGGAGTTGGAAGTATCGTCTGTCATGTTGTGAGCATGATAACTTGAAAAATGAGAGGCGCCGACTTCAATTTTGGTGTGTGGCTACATCTAGGTGCAAGTAAAGCCACTATCAAAATTTAGATTGCTTTGTCAGAATCCAAAATGGCTGCCACCATATACGTATATAAACCATGTGATGTTTTTTTTAAAAACCTTTACATCACTGTCAGTAACACAAGTATTTGTATAAAAACAACCACTTCATTTCTCCCCAAATTGTCTCCAGTCTGCACTTGAAATGCTACAGCTGCTGTTTGTGCTCACAGATAACAAAAAGAGACTCCAAAAATAGATCTAAAAACTATCTAGAACACATAAAATGTTAATTCTGTGTCACCTTTCCACAGAACCCCACTTCCAGCGACATGAAGTATTACAGTACTTTGAAGCAGTTCTCGGCTGAACTGAACAAGGAGACTTTAAAGAAAAAGCTTTCTAAACTGTTTAAATTGTGTTCCTGTGACTAATGCTCTCACTCAGGCTCTCCAGCGATGGCCACTATAGAAATAAAGTAAGCTCTCTGAATCAGCAGCTGGACTGCTGCTGGCTGATGTAGACTTGGTAAAACCGTAGTAGACAAAGTGTAACAAGAAATCTGATTTTAAATGTGGAATCATCAAATGCATGCCAATATTTTAATTGCAATCTTTATTTTCTAATTCCAGACCCCATCAAAACGACCCAAGGATCCCTGTCCCTCAAAGCGTACAGGCTAACCCCCAAACTCATGGAGATCTGCAAAGAGAAGGATTTCACACCAGAGGGGTGGGTATCACCAGTGAACACCTCAAAGACACGACCACTGCTTCTTTCTTCACCAACTGCACACAAAAGGGTCTATGCTTTCAGATATATTTACATTTCTGTGTAAAACAAAGTTCATAGTGATTTAGATTTTAATTTTTAATTTTTTTTTAGCTTTTGCACCTTTTCCATTCTGTTTGTTCAGCAGATGCAAATTGACCCTCCTGCGTCCACAGGGGAGTCATTTAGTGGCAGTTGGAGATGGATGCTGATGATGATGATTTATCCGCTCGCCCTTGCCCGTCAAACAAATGTACCATGTTTACGCTCTTTCTGACCCCAAGGCTTATCGTAATTGCTTTTAAATTGCAGCTAAAAATGAATGTAATGAGGGGACCATTTTCCTGGCAGTTCGGAGCAGTCCTCTCCGGCATACATAAACACGTGCACGAGGGCACAGCGCGCACGTTCAACCAATGCGAGCATGTCTTTCCAATAAAGAAGTCCCGTAGGCATTAAGTAACGGTTAAATCAGAACCGTCAGATTTACATCCTCACTCCTGCAGAGTCTACTTGCAGGTGGAAGGACAATTCCAAAGCTCTGGTTCATTGCTGTTTTCTGTCTCCTCGGTTCTTTTCCTCATGTTTGTCTCTTGCTCGCCAGTCTGTTATTGACCGACTGCGTTTGGCCCAGAGTCAAGATCCCTCTCATTTCTGCAGCTTTTCATTAGTTCCTATGATTTATTATGGCTCCAATCTGTCACTGTTTGTGTTCCAAACAAACGTTTGATTGAAACGGGGCAGGACGGTAAAGGACGATATCAACACATTACCACAATCTTTTCTCTGTCATTTGATTTTCAGATTTGGCCTAAAATCTGAATAATACTGTTAGGGGTTGTTTTGTTTTTTTTCTACAAAGATGCAGAGCTCCAGGTGTTCCCTCCCCCTCTACAGCCCACAGGATAAAAAACTAAATCCCTGTTCAAAATTGCTGTATTTGAAGTTCCATAAGCTTGCATATGTTGCTCACCTTTTTTCGAAATGAAAGGCGCAGAGAGATGCGTGTCGAGTGGACACATTTCTTTGAACTGTCCTCCATCTCCACTGGGCTGTGCAGGCAGTGGTTAATAGTGCCCACTTCAGCACACAATCTAAAGCATCAAATTAGTCCGCCTGTGCAGGCAACCTTTGCCTTCATCCAGTGGGGGCCCAACTTTGAGAGAGCATGACATTAAGTGTGCCAAAGTCCAGCACGGTTGGGTAATTTGTCCTGCCTATGGTAGAAAGTGTCCTTCTCCTTCCTCGTTGACGGTGCTTTGTGTCGTGCTGCAGGCATTTGGAAAGGTCATAGTATGCAGCAAATACTTTAAAGCACCTCAAACTGACAAATGTGTCCAAATCTTAAACAGTTTTTAGATAATTAAGGATTTTTCTAAAGACCTCCTGTATTTCACATGGATATGAGTCCCCTTTGTACCTCAGTGTCATCCTAAAGTTCGCCTGAGGCGACACTCTTCCAGGAATGCAAAGTTATGAATTTAACTCTTCCTTTCTTGAGTCTAATGACACTGCCCATCCCTAACAGATGTATTTAAACACCTTTGTTGCTGGTGCTGTCATTCAAAGTGTGTTGATCACAGAACAAGTATCTAACACACTGGTTTAGATGAACAGACATCAGTTTATAGCTTGTGCACATCCAAATGGCTGAATTAAAGATGTTAGTCACTTTTATTAATTTTATGTAGGACAAAAGTAAAATATCCATTTCGTGTTTACAGGCTCCTGTCAGAAAGACACAATGGATGTTGATTATAGGAATAAGTCAGGACTGCACACGCCACATTGCATTCTGACTTAGTTTGACTCAGGAACTAATAACTAATACTTTTTAATTTTTCTATACAGTAAAATTCTTAGAAAAACACAAAGTAGATGGTATAGTTGAAACAAATCTTCCCATTTATTGGAAAAGAAGCTGCTTTGAAGATTTTAGGCAAATGACATGCTGTGGAACAATTTGATTATTCTACGCCCATCAAAAGTGGGCCACATTGTGATGTAGTCTCTTGTCCCACCTATAACCTCTGATCTGCTCAAGATAGTTTAAAAAAAAAAACTTCATCTGCATATGTACCATCACTAGACTGAGTGTCGCACAATCTTTTCATCGTCCCAGCTCCAAGGTCAAAGTCAAAAATCAAGGTCAAAGGTCTTCGTTTGTCGAGGCTTTTGCTAAAGATTGCTGTATAATAAATTGTTGACGGGTGTATAATGTGCCATATTCAGTACTCTTGTGTAACTACTGAGGATAAGCCAAGACTATCATAT
>JBBPBX010046678.1:0-15000 GCA_038048925.1 Garcialebias charrua | reverse complement strand
GTATATATATATATATGTGTGTGTATATATGTGTGTGTATATATATGTGTGTGTATATATATATATGTGTATGTATATATATGTGTATATATATATATATGTGTGTATATATATGTGTGTGTATATATATATATATGTGTGTATATGTATATATATATATATATATATATATATATATATATATATATATATATATATATATATATTAGTGCTGGACGATAATTCAATAACGATAAATATCGCGATATACTTTTATTCAATAACGATGATATGAAGTTTAAGCATATTTTCGATATTTCGATAGGATTTTACAACTTTTTCTGACGTTTTTCTCTTTCTGTTCGGGTTGGAGCGGCTGCTTCAACAACCCGCCCGGACAGAAAAAGCTGTGACACAAAACGTGCGTGATGACGTCGTTGTTACGCAGCGCTCAGTCCAGCAGCAGGCGTTAGCGGTAGCAGGCTAAAAGCTAAGCTAGTCTCCAAAGCGCGTTAAGTTTTCGCTTCAAAACGAGTCAAACGAGTGCTCATGACCGTCAGAATGTGACTGAACAAAGTTTCACAAGCGAAGAGAAAGAGACGACATCACTGATGAGAGGAAAGACTAATTCGTCGGTGTGGACGTAGTTCGGTTTTACTGCAGGTCTCATCTGCAGCGAGTCTTACTCGGTTTGTGTTTATTTTTCAAAACGTGACAGAGTCGTTCTAACTAGCGGTGGAAACATCTATTCTAACTTGTTTAATCTGAAGAGTTTCCACTCGATAGAATATGATGAGAGTCAGAAGATGAAGAATAAAGTTTGAGCCAACGTTTCCCTGAAACTACGACGTAAACAAACAGCCCCAGCAGTGCTGCATGTTTTTTTTAAATTGAAAATAAAACAGATTCATCAGAATAAAAAGAAAGAAAAACACTGAATGAAAAGGTGCAGAAAGACGAAAATAGTGTTATAATATCTGCCCCTTGTTTAAAAAATACAAAATAACTACAAACAACAACCTTCACTTCACCTGCACCACACCTTCCCAACAACTTTGATTTAATCATCTTTTAAAACATATAAATAGTTTTATAAATGTTTATGATGATATCAAATCAACACAATCCTGTTTCCTGATTTAAAACTCAGCTCCTTCACACTAGTTCTAAATGAAGATTTTACAAACATTTACATTCCCTTCAGGGTTTAATAACTTTTTAAACAAAATGTAATTGAATATTTGGGGGTAATATTTTTTTTAGTTTTATACATGACTTGTAAAATACTATGTTCAACCAAATCATAACATTTTAATAATTTCAATTGATGAAATAATATATTTGTTGGGTGACCATAGCACTTCCTAATAATAATTCTTACAGCTCTTTTTAGTAAAATAAAAATAGGATTTGTAAAAGTTTTGCATGCTTTTCCCCAAACTTCAATACAACAGATTAAATATGGAACAATCATTACATTATACAATATATTCAAAACTTTGTCATTCAAAAACTATTTTACTTTATACAATAATGTAATTGATTTTGTTATTTTTATTCTTAAGTAATTTCCATGAGATTTCCATGTCAGCTTCTCATCAATAACTATACCCAAAAGTTTTATTTAATTAACTATGAATTTCAATGCTGTAAATTTTAAAGTTCTTGTTTAAAGTTAAAACTATTAATATTGACACAGTTGAGAATTTTATGCCGAGAACGTTCATGCTCAATAATCCAGGTACCAAATCCAATACCTGTAATTCTCAGTTGGGTCATCTGGAAACTGGATGGAGGGTGAAACGTTTCTATAAAAAACTGTCCATGACCCGACAGAATTATTGGGTTGAGAATTTTATGTTTATTTGATGGTGATTTCCATCTTTTTGGAGGCTAAATACAAATACAAGGTGAACATCAATTTATTTGTATAGTTTATAGTTTTTTTTAGGCTTTTATATTGTTTATATCGATATCGAATTATATCGATATCGACCGAAATTAAGAACTATATCGTGATAAAAATTTTGGCCATATCGTCCAGCCCTAATATATATATATATATATATGTGTATGTATATGTGTATGTGTATGTATATATATATATGTGTACTGTATACAATGTGTGTGTGTGTGTGTGTGTGTATAAATAAAGCTCTGGAGCCAACACGAAAGCTGGGTCATTTCTCCATCTTCCTCTCTGTCAATGCACTCCGGTTTAATTTAAAGGGCTGAATGTCAGATAACATTCAAAATTAACTTTCAAGCTGAATGGCACCTGCTCTCAAGCCACATTTTCCCAGAATGCATTGCAGCAAAAAAAAAAAGGCGATATAAGTTTACATTTTTAAAACTGATTAAAACTAAACACCCTACAGCATTTTTATATACTTGTAAAAACTTGACTGAAGTAGTTGTCTACCAAATAAGGTGTATTCTTCCTACTAGATGTCTTTGAGAACTTTTTTTTGGCACATTGCAAATATTTTTGTTCAGTGATTTAATTTCCATAAAACATTTCTGACCCAGTCTATTATAATATTTTTTTAAGTCAGACACATACCTCTGACAGCCACCACAGGATTGTTACTTGTGTTTTTTGGATTTAAACAAAATAAGAAATGTCCTTAGAGGTGACACGGTGACTGGGTCCACACGGTTCAACAATCATCAACCAGTCAAGCTTCTTTAGAAACTCACAGATCAGCTCCTAGTCTGTGCTGGAGGAATCTGTCCATAGTGAAACTCTCACTTCAGAAGGAATCATTGACAGATAGCAGCTGATAGTTCAAACTCTGGAGGGACAACCACAGGGCGGAATGTGTTTTACTGTCCTGTTCAAATTGTTTGTCCTGTGATCCATTCTACAGTTCTGTAATAAAACATGGAGTATGCACCAAAAGGTGCAGTTCAAGTTGGAACAGTGTTACATCGTACAGTTGAGACAAAACCACCCCCACAAAACTGAGAGGGAAACACTGCAGTCACTTCCAGGAAGAATGACAGTGCTGAAGCGTTTTAACTCCATGTGTGACTGAGCTGCCTTTCACCCACACATGGGATTACACCTGTATTTAGGCTCAGGACACTGGGATTATTGTCTGCAGCAGAGAACAGATTTCACTCTGGTTATAGCCTCATCCTGTTATTCAGGAAATTTTTCTGAAGGTTCTCAACACAAGTCTAGATTGTGAGGAGGGGGAGGGAAATTACTGAGATCTACCGGTAGTCATTTTTATGTAGGCTAAACTGCTTAGCTGTGGGGGCCATCTTGAGTTATGTTGGCTTCCTTATGTTTTTCAGTTGTAGATGTCTATCCAGTGAGTGCTTTCTGATGGCTTGGAATCCATTCAGGGGTTTATGAAATTTGTTGGTTACAGATGAAAAGGGTGGACTCAATTCACTTTATTTATATAGCGCCAACAAGTCATATCAGAAGTCACTTCAGGGCACTGAACCATTTCCAAAGGTTAGCGTTAATGTTTGAAGCAAAGATGTCCTGCAATGTGTTGTGCTCAAAGTCTGGTTTTAGGGGGATTCTAGGTAACCACCACACCAATTTTTGGCTCAACATCTTTAAATTTGGCTGAGTTCCTTAAGGTCTTTTGGGTCTGTGGTCTTCTTGAATTGGTCTGACTCCAAAAGCTAAGATGTTTTCCAATATTGGCTGAGGGAGCCATCTTGATTTGAGATGAGTCAAAAAGTTGTAGATATGAACATATGAATTACTCAATGAATGTTTCATTAAAGGTTCAGTATGCAGTTTCTGTAGAACTGCAGCAGTTAGAAATATTTTCAACAGGCAAAGCATTCTGATCCCTCCCCCTCAGAGCCATATGTGGCTCTGCCCCCTTGTGGTCTGTTGAATTTCAAATTCAAGCTCTGTTTTTATTGGCTGATTCAAATTCAAGCTCTGTTTTTATTGGCTGGTTACAAACTCTGTTTTTATTGGCTGGAAAATGGCGGGTCACCTTTTCTTTTTAGAAATGCTTATTTACCACCTGGAGAAGCAAGGGGACAATATTTTTTTTAAATTTTTTTCAGAGATTACCTGGCTAACATCAGTCTGTCAGGAGGTAGTGACAGAGTGAAGAAATATGTTCATAAAAAAAGCTACATACTGCAGCTTTAACATTCATCCTCTGGTTCATGAGATGTTTGCTAACAGTTGAAAATTAATAGTTAAGGGCAAATATTTCAACACAGACTTTGTGTCCCAAATGACATTTGGGCATTCAATTTTTTTTTTTTTATGTATGTTGGAAGTTTGGATTGTTGTGACCTTGATGCCCTTCAACATTTCTTCTGAAGAACTTTTGCTATTTCTCTCAAAAATATACAGTATAGTTTTGTGAGAAAAATTTTCAAAATAGAATAAAATATCCAGCTGCACTCCTGCATACATTCTGGACCTGTCCCAAACTGCAGACTTTTTGGCAATCTATATTTGACACCTTCTGAATAAATGTGGCAAAACTGTTCAACAGGTCTATTCAACACAACTGTTCAGATGGCTGCAGTTTCTGAAAGCCAACAGCTCGGAGGCTGGACATCCAGCATTAATCCAGCATCTTATACGCCAAAGTTAGTTATGGAGTTGTTCAGGGTTCAATGGACCAATGGACCAATGGACTAGGAATGTGCGATATGGCTTAAAATTCATATCACGATATGTATTGTGAATGGTGGCGATAACGATATATATCGCAATATGTTTTTGGTATAAAACTTGCAATAGAAATAAAAAAAGGGTGTCCTTTTACCTTAATTTATTTTGAAAACTGCTATACCACAAAATAATCTCTATTAAGAAAATTTCACTACTAGGTCCAGAGAGTTTTTAAATAATTAACAACTCAAGCATTAGGCTTCTTTCTTGTAGTGCAAAACAGTGCAAAATATATCTTGTGTAGTTTTAGCCATAAGTTTTAAACTAAAGAATATGTTGTCATATGTTGTTAACTCTTAACAGTTTCCAATATTGTCAAACGAACAACAGAGCAGAATTTTACACTGAACACACTTCACCCTCCAACCCTCTAGAGGGCGTCTCAGAGCTGACAAGACAACCAGTTTCCTCTGTGGCTTTGACCAGAGGGTCTCGCAGTAAAATCACACAACACAGCGTTCTGTTCACAGATCAGAGGGCAGGTTTCTCTAAAGCTGACCAATGCTTACTTTAACTTTACACACAAAAAAAAACTTTCAACAGAACGCAGCGTTTTGCGCATGCGTCCGATGGCAAAACTACGGCAAGCCGGACGAAGTTAGCTTATAGCTTCGCAACTTAGCACTCGAAGAAAATACTTTTAACACCACTTATGCACAGTTTTAAACAAAAAAAAGTAAAGATTAAATCTGACAACTCTGATTTAAAGCTGACCAACGCTTACTTTAACTTTCGACAAAAAAAAAAACTTTCGACAGAACACAGCGTTCTGCGCATGCGTCCAATGGCAAAACTACGGCAAGCCGGACGAAGTTAGCTTATAGCTTTGCAACTTAGCACTCGAAGAAAAGACTTTAACACCGCTTACGCACAGTTTTCAACACAAAAAAAGTATTGATTATCTCTGACAACTCTGATTGTACACTTCAACACCACTTATGCACAGTTTTAAACAAAAAAAAGTAAAGATTAAATCGGACAACTCTGATTTTCTGCAGTTAGCAGGTAGAAGACAGATCTTTATCTTACGCCAAAAATACACTACACGCGGCTCCGCTCCGCCCCGCTCCGCAGGTCGCAGCTGTGCGAGTCCAATTTCCATTACCTGCGCTCAGCTCAGGTCCGAGTGGATGCGCCGCTCCGAGACGCATGCGCGGGAATTGCGAGATCGCGCGATAAATCAAGTGATAAATAAGTAAGTCAGAACAAAACAATTCACTCGGTGGAAGAAGGAGAACAACTGTAGATACTGCTGCCTTGATATTCTCTCGTAAATGAGCTACAGGACATGGTTTGAGCAACAGGAAGTGATGTATTACATTTCAGAATAAAATACTTTATTTATTTCTTGTATTTCTTTTTATTTCTTGTATTGCGTTTGTAGGCGTAGTCATAAATGATAGTTTGACAGCATTTTTGTACAAATAAATCCGTATAGAGCTAGGATTAGTCCGCCCGTGGTGATTTTATTTTGTAAATACGGAAGTTGTGCTCGTTCCTTTTCCTGTTGGTGCGACGTAATCTTCAAAAGTTGACTCCGGCACAGCTCCGGCATCCGGCAGAAATAGAAAAATTTCTAATTTTGACGGACTGCCGTCCGCTCTCCGCAGCTGGCCGCCGCCATGCGGAGCCAGTGTAAATTCTGTCATTGATTATAATGGGTGGATTGCTCCACCCACCCACCCTCCATCCTCACCAACTGTCTCAATGAGGTAAATCACTGTTTTTCTAACAATTTCCTTCAACTTAACAGTAACAAAACAGAAATCATTCTTGTTGGTACCAAAAACTCTATTTCAAAATCAGATCATCTTCTCGTCCCCCTTAACAACTCTCTGCTATCCCCTTCCTCTCAGGTCAAGAGTCTCAGTGTCATCCTCGACACCACTCTCTCCTTCACCTTACACATCAACAATGTTACTCGGTTTGCCTATTTCCACCTCCGAAATATTAACCGTCTCTGTCCTTCTCTCACACCCCGCTCCACAGCCATCCTTATGCACAATCTTGTGACTTCCCTTATCGATTACTGCAACTTAGGGCTGGGCCATATCATATCGTTTACGATAATACCGGTAAAAATAGCTTGCCCGGGCAAAAAAAGATATCATGATATGCTAATTTCATGACGCAATACGTAAGGACGCCCCGCCCCCCAACCAAGCGCTTCAAACTGAACTGTGCACCCCCTCTTCCACCAGTCTGTACTGGTGTAACACGTTAGCTAAAATGATCAAAACAAACCGCGCGTCGTGTCAGCTTCTGTCCCCTGCTCTGAACAGCAGGAAGAGGATCAAATGCCCCCACCCACCCTCCAGTTCTAAAGTTAAAAATCTTGGTGTTATGTTTGATCAGGAAATGTTTTTAACCCCCACATTCAAAATGTTACCAAAACCGCTTTTCTTCCCCTTGCGTAATATCTTTAAGATTAGAAACATCTTGTCCAAAAATGATGCAGAAAAACTAGTTCATGCATTTGTCACGTCTAGATTGGATTATTGCAATTGTTTAATATCTGGGTGTTCACAAACTTCATTAAAAAGTCTTCAGCTGATGCAAAATACTGCTGCCAGTGTTTTACTGAGTTAGTAGGAGAGATAATTGGGGGTGGGCGATATGACTCAAAAATTATATCGTGATATTTCAGAGCATTATCACGATAATGATAAATTTGTGATATAACCAAAAGAAAAAAAAGTATTTATTTGACAAATTTAACTTAACATGTTGCTTTGTAGTATTATATAAAATTGTAAAAAAACAACAAGGGGTAATTTTACTGAAATTACTTTTTTTAGTAAAGTATTCTGTCTCCCAAGTATATATATAAAAAAAATAATCTGTTATTTAGATTGTGTTACGACCCAGCTCAGCCAGGAGAAGCGGAAGTAACATTAAAAATCCAGATGGAACAAGGTTGAGTAAAAGTAACAAATTAATTGGTCAGTTTAAAATAAAATTTAACATTAGCAAAAGGAGGGGTACGTTCACACAAGTTTCATTCAAAAACAAAA
The DNA here is from genome assembly GCA_038048925.1 of Garcialebias charrua. Taxonomy (NCBI): domain Eukaryota; kingdom Metazoa; phylum Chordata; class Actinopteri; order Cyprinodontiformes; family Rivulidae; genus Garcialebias; species Garcialebias charrua. Next base: position 7,338 of record JBBPBX010046678.1, on the reverse strand, counting down.
GTTGGTCCTAACTTAAAGAGGAGCCACTTGCTCCCACACACAAAAGTCAGGGTAGGGCTGAAGCTGCACGCCTGAAGCTCGTTAGTGTTTCAGCTTCCTCTGTTCATGCAGGAACATGTCATTTCTCTGATTCATTTTTTTAACTTAACTGCCATGGACCGACTGTGGAACCTAATAGACAGCTGAGCTGCGAGTGTTTCAGCGAGGGACACGGGCTGCAACCGGCAGCATGCAGCGGCTGCAGAGCGGGTTGGAGCGGGGGAAGCGGGGGAGGGGGAGACATTTGAGCTCTCTGTGCTTGCGCGCAGGCACAGAGAGGGAGAAGGGAGAAGCTGCCTGAGACGAGATGTTTTTTTTTTTTAGCATTTTAGCTAGCAAATATTACACGTAGACTGGTGGAGGGAGGTGCGTAGTTTTTTTTTGTCGGTTTAAGCGCTCGGTTGTTAAGGGGACGGGGCGTTCTGACGTATTACATCATGAAATTAGCATATCATGATATGCTTTGTCACCGATTCTGTTCATAACTTTTATGGACAGAATTTCTAGGCGCAGCCAAGGTGTTGAGAGGATCCGTTTTGGTGGCCTTAGAATCGCTTCTCTGTTTTTTGCAGATGATGTGGTCCTACTGGCTTCATCAGTTCGTGATTTACAACTTTCACTGGAGCGGTTTGCAGCCGAGTGTGATGCGGCCGGGATGAGGATCAGTTCCTCCAAATCCGAGGCCATGGTCTTGAGCCGGAAAAGGGTAGCATGCCCTCTCCGGGTCGGGGAGGAGGTCCTGCCCCAAGTGGAGGAGTTTAAGTATCTCGGGGTCTTGTTCACGAATGAGGGAAAACTGGAGCGTGAGATCGATAGGCGGATAGGTGCAGCGTCCGCAGTGAAGCGGGTGCTGTACCGGTCTGTCGTGGTGAAGAGAGAGCTGAGTCAAAAGGCAAAGCTCTCAATTTACCGATCGATCTACGTTCCCACCCTCATCTATGGTCATGAGCTTTGGGTTATGACCGAAAGAACGAGATCTCGGATACAAGCGGCTGAAATGAGTTTTCTCCGCAGGGTGTCTGGACTCTCCCTTAGAGATAGGGTGAGAAGCTCAGTCATCCGGGAGGGACTCGGAGTAGAGCCGCTGCTTCTCCACATCGAGAGGAGCCAGTTGAGGTGGCTCGGGCATCTGGTTAGGATGCCTCCTGGACGCCTCCCTGGTGAGGTGTTCCGGGCATGTCCCACCGGGAGGAGACCCAGAGGAAGACCCAGGACACGCTGGAGGGACTATGTTTCTCGGCTGGCCTGGGAACGCCTTGGGATTCCCCCAGAGGAGCTGCTCCAAGTGGCTGGGGAGAGGGAAGTCTGGGCCTCCCTACTTAGGCTGCTACCCCCGCGACCCGACCCCGGATAAGCGGAAGAAAATGGATGTATGGATGGATGATATCATTTTTTTGCCCGGGCAAGCTGTTTTTACCGGTATTATCGTGGACGATATGATATGGCCCAGCCCTAGAGATAATATATCTCTAGTTTTAGCTTCTCTCCACTGACTCCCTGTCAAATTAAGAATAGAATTCAAAATCTTACTTCTAACCTACAAAACTCTCAACAACCTAGCTCCACCTACAAACCGGATTCCAAAAAAGTTGGGACACTAAATACATTGTGAATAAAAACTGAATGCAATGATGTGGATATGGGAAATGTCAATATTTTATTTGTAATAGAACTCCGATGACGGATCAAAAGTTTAATCTGGGTAAATGTAAAATTTTAAAGGAAAAATATGTTAATTCAAAATTTCACTGTGTCAACAAATCCCAAAAAAGTTGGGACAAGTAGCAATAAATGGCTGGAAAAAGGAAATTGAGCAGATAACAAACAGCTGGAAGACCAATTAAATCAAAAAAGGCGTTCAATACAGAACAACTGGACTTTATTTGTAGCAACAAGACGTTTCGTTCATCATCCGATAAGCTTTCTCAATTCTATGAGGAGACTGTGAGAGGGAGAGAGAAGTTATAAGCAAGCTGGGCCACTGGTACACACCAAACTAGGTAAATTGGAAGCTAACACACACACATACTTGGGATAACACGTGCCTGTGACCCATTCAATAGGTCATCCGGGGTTTGAAGCTAACCCCGGGAGAAACTCTTGTATTGTATGATGTGACTTCTCTTTTCACGTGCATACCCATTTCTGAAGCAGTAGAAACCGTCAAAAAACGACTTCTACAAGACAAGGATTTGGACAAAAGGACCAACTTCACCCCAGACCACATCTGCACTCTGCTGGATCTCTGCCTCTCCACCACCTATTTCAAGTTCAATGACAGATTTTACAGACAGAAGCACGGCTGTGCCATGGGATCCCCAGTGTCACCCATTGTTACAAACCTCTACATGGAGGAAGTGGAACAGAGAGCCCTAAACTCCTATGAGGGAACAGCGCTAAGCCATTGGTTCAGATATGTGGATGATACCTGGGTCAAAATCCAAGCCAGGGAGGTGGAAGCGTTCACCAGACACATTAACTCGGTCGATAACAACATCAAGTTCACCAGAGAGGATGCTAATGACAATAAGCTTCCTTTTTTGGACTGTTTGGTGCATATGGAGGGAGAGGACAGTCTCAACATTGAAGTTTACAGAAAACCAACCCACACAGACCAGTATCTTCTGTTTGACTCTCACCATCCACTGGAACACAAACTTTCTGTCATCAGAACTTTACAGCATCGGGCCGAACACATCCCCACGAAGACAGAAGGGAAGGAAAAGGAACAGAAACACATTGAAAAATCTCTCCAAACATGTGGATATCCTAACTGGGCTTTTGTCAAGTCAGCGAGGAAATTTACAAAACACAATAAGGAACAGAAAAAGGAGAACAGACGAAAAAACATTGTCATCCCTTATGTTGCTGGACTATCAGAGAATTTCAGAAGGATTTTCAACAAACACAACATCCCAGTACATTTCAAACCCAGCAGGACTCTCAGACAGAGGCTGGTGCACCCTAAGGACAAAACACCCACACACAAACAGAGTGGTGTAGTGTATGCAGTCCAGTGCAGCGAGGACTGTCCAGACCTATACATTGGAGAAACTAAACAGCCCATCCACAGAAGAATGTCCCAACACAGGAGAGCCTCCTCCTCTGGACAAAACTCAGCTGTTCACCTCCACCTCACGGACAAGGGACACTCTTTTGAGGACCAGAATGTACATATTTTGGACCGAGAGCACAGGTGGTTTGAGAGGGGTGTGAAGGAGGCGATTTATGTAAAAAGAGAGAAACCATCGTTAAACAGAGGAGGAGGTCTAAGATTCCAAATTTCTAAAACTTATAGTGCAGCCCTGGATTTGGTTCCCAGGCGTCTCACACCTGATGAGAACAGAGGAGCCTCGTTTGTGAATTAGACCAACAAAGACTTTGACAGGTCCCTGCTATTAATGTGTGAGGTGTGACTTGTCAATTTACATACAGTAAGATGTGTGTGTGTTTTCTGTAAGCTCTGTTTTCACACACTGAACTGACTGCACGAGGTCTGTAAGACGTTGTCAACTCTGTCGGTTTGTTAGCTAAATATCTCAATAACCTCTGGATGTATTTTATGGTGCGGCCCTGCAGCTGGTTCCCAGACCCTTCCCACCTGATGAGAACAGAGGAGCCTCACTTGTGAATTAGACTAACAAAGACTTTGACAGGTCCCTGTTATCAATGTGTGAAGTGTGGTTTTTGTCAATTTACATACAGTAGGATGTGTGTGTGTTTTCTGTAAGCTCTGCTTTCACACACTGAACTTTGAATGGGTCACAGGCACGTGTTATCCCAAGTATGTGTGTGTGTTAGCTTCCAATTTACCTAGTTTGGTGTGTACCAGTGGCCCAGCTTGCTTATAACTTCTCTCTCCCTCTCACAGTCTCCTCATAGAATTGAGAAAGCTTATCGGATGATGAGCGAAACGTCTTGTTGCTACAAATAAAGTCCAGTTGTTCTGTATTGAACGCCTTTTTTGATTTTATCATGTCCTGGACGACTGAGAATCTTCATTAGCAAGACCAATTAACACTAATTAGGTCAATTGACAACATGATTGGGTATAAAAAGAGCTTCTTAGAGTGTCAGTGTCTCAGAAGCCAAGATGGTAAGAGGATCACCAATTCCACCATTGTTGCGCAGAAAGATAGTGCAGCAATACCAGAATGGCGTTACCCAACATAAAATACCACCCCCCTGAGATCCGGGAAGCCCTTCTACCCGGCAACAGAATACTGTTAATCCACCTTCAGAAATGGGTGGGCAACTATCGAGAGGTCCCTCACCCAGGGCTGGTTGCTCTAAGGACTTCCCCGTCCCGCCTCCACCACTGAGAAAAGGTCCTCTGGACACTAAAAAGGGCGTAGAAAACACAGCAACGGTGACACTACCTCCCAAGTCCAGTGGTCCTTCATCAACTGCCACAGGGGGAGAGAACTTGGCACCACAACCCCAACGCCCACCGAGTCGACACCAGAACACCACAAGACCAACTACTTCAACGACCACTGGCCGAAAATTGTGGGTCTCCACTGCCACCCAAGTGACACCCCATGAGGAGAAGACGATCGCTTTGGCACCGGACCCTTCTCCGGACCCACAAGGAACGGAGATCACAGATGAGGACATCATGAACCTTCCATTGGTTATCACACCAAGGGATCCACCCGTGACCACAGATCTCCTTGGGGAACTTCCGGAAAACACAGACGACAGCAGGTCCAGCACTGAGTTCTTGGACTTAGTATATGCGGCCTACCATGAGGACCAGAGGGCAGGGGCCGGACCGGCCACTCCAGGACTGAAGCAGATGCCGCTGATCTCTCCAAGAAGGTTGAGGTCTACTGTAGTGGGGGGAGCAACCCACCCAGAGCCTACTTCAGAAACTTTTACTTCCCATAGAGAGAAACCGTTAGTGGGGGTTTCAAAGGTCAATAAAAAGGTAAATTAATAGCCCCCTGGAGTCAAAAGGTATGCAAGGGGGCAAGCAATGTGATTAATTTATCAAAAAAAATTTAAGTTATCAGAGGCTCAGTCAGCTCTGTTAAATAAGGGACTTTCCTTTGTGCCAACAATAGAGGGGGGCAACTACAATAAACTTGGGACCAGATACAATGTTCAACTTTATCACAGACGATTGAAACTGACATGTTTCTTTAAAGGTAAACCCTTCACGGGTTCAAAACCATTTATCAAGACATCAGATTGGACACCGGCTGTTAGTAGCACTCATCCGAGGGTCCCTAGAATAGTTAATACGGATTTACGTTTTATAGATCATGTTTTTACACCAGAGGTGGGGCACCTGAACCTCACTTCTGAGGAACAGATGGCCCTAAAGGAATTAATAGATAATCAAAATATTATTATCAAACCAGCCGATAAAGGGAGTGCGGTGGTTGTTATGGACAAAGAACAATATATTGGGGAAGCTGAACGACAGCTTAACAATGAAAACTATTATAGACAGTTAGATTACCCCATTTTTCCAGACACCATCCCCCTGGTAGAGGGTATTGTTAATGATTTATTTCACGACAACTTCATTGATAACAAACAAAAAATGTATCTCCTAGGAACAAATGAACCCAGACCCAGACTCTTTTATATCCTACCAAAGATTCATAAAGAAAGGGAAAAATGGTGTTCATTACATCAAGTTCCTCCTGGGAGACCCATAGTATCGGACTGCAGCAGTGAAACCTATTACACGGCTGAATTTATTGATTATTTTTTAAACCCCTTATCCACTAAACATGCTAGCTATGTCAAGGACACCTATGATTTTATAGATAAAATTAAGAATTTGACACTGCCCGAGGGAGTTTTACTTTTCACTATGGATGTGGACAGTTTATATTCAAATATAGATTCTTCAGAGGGCCTACAGGTCATCAGTGAGACCTTTAAACAGAATCCTGATGTTAAGCGACCTACTAAAGAAATACTGAGATTATTGGAGTTGAATCTGACTAAAAATGATTTTGAGTTCAATGGGAGGTATTATTTACAGATTAGAGGTACAGCTATGGGCAAAAAATTTGCTCCAGCTTATGCTAATTTATATATGGCTCACTGGGAGAAGATGGCCTTAGAAAAATGTAGCAAAAAACCCTTATATTATTTCAGGTTTTTGGATGACATCTGGGGCGTGTGGCCACACTCCTCAGAGGACTTTGAAGTGTTCTTAAACACTTTAAACACACACAATTCATCCATTAAGTTGAAATCAGTAAAAAGTTTTGAGTCTGTAGACTTCCTGGATACGACTACTTTCAAGGGTAGTCAGTTCCCAGTAACACATAAACTTGACATAAAAGTCTTCTTTAAACCTACAGATACTCATTGCTTATTATTTAAATCAAGTTTCCACCCAAAACATACCTTTGGTTGGATAGTCAAGTCCCAATTACTCAGATTTAAAAGAATCTGCACACAACATACTGATTTCATCCAGGCCACCAAAATCCTTTTCTCTGTTTTGACCACCAGAGGTTACTCTCGATCCTTTCTAAGGAGATGTTTGAAAACCTTTGAGCAACAGAAATCAGTTTCAAACAACCCTTTAATTCCCCTAGTACTTACGTTCTCAGATTCAACAACCCAAATAGCAGGTCGCATTAAAAACAATTTTAGTAAACTTCAAACAGACTGTACATTTCTATCCAAACATAGAATGATAACAGCATATCGGAGAAATAAAAATTTGAAAGACTTTCTGGTGCATACCAGATTAGACCCTGTAAAAAGGCCCAACAAAAGTTATTTTAAACAACAAAAATGGATTCAAAATAGGTTTGATTAGACAGTTTTTAAAACTGAACCTACAGGTCATCTCCTTTCAAAAAATTGTATCTTTCTTTTGACATGCAATTATTGTAAGAAGCAGTGGGTGGGGGGGTCAGACAAGGCTCTTCTCAACACTGTTTCAGGCCTTCGCTTCCTAGTAGAGACTGGAACCAGAACTGAATCTTCATTGGTTGCACATCTTAAACTACATGGTTGGGGGTCAGTTCAAATTTTGGTTCTCCAATCCAATGTTCACTGGACGGAGGCACAGAGGTCATTTCATGTAAATAAATGGATACAACAATTGAGCACACGAAGTCCACTGGGACTGAATTAGACTCAGGGGTGGTTTGATCTGGGTTTGGATTCTTTGGCAAAGGACCTTCTCACCCGGGTACACACCCTGATCCTAACCAGTCCTTGTATGAAAGGCCAAATAGTCCTGGCCAGCAGAGGTTTTGGTTATTTGGGGGTCTTGAGTTTTGTCTCTCCGGGGAGCTGATGTGGAGCACAGTGATGGAC
>JBBPBX010046677.1:0-26494 GCA_038048925.1 Garcialebias charrua | reverse complement strand
CAGTCAGACACACTTGCGACTGCGCCGACAGTTGTGACACGCCTGAATTACGCAGAAAGAGGTAAACGTACAGAGGTACGTTGGCCGAAACCTATAAGGTTCCTGTACAAGGCTCCCAATAAACTGCGCAAACAGCTTAAACTAAACAAAGGCATCCTAACTCGTGCCCATGGACGGACGTCCACACCTGTGCGCGTGGTCCCTCATGACCACAGGGGGGTGATGTTAGGTCATGCCCATGTCAAGGACAAAGATTTCAATAACCCCACAAATGACAAAGTTCTCGCAAACTCACAGACTTCATGGGAAAATAAGGTCGTCCAAGCACAAGATAGTAAATAAACTAAACAGTTTAGACTACATTAGTTGCGGAGAGAAACCTTTCCAACTGGAACTTAAAACACTAAGTGTAAAACTTGCAACAAAGTTGAACTCTAACGACAGTTGTAAATCCACAGGATTTAATCCAACAATTGTTAGAAAGCTAAGTGCTATCTGTTTGTGTTTCCTTAGGACCACGATGAAACTGCTCCTATTAAACACTTACTGGACCACCATTATTGTAGATGCGCAGGTCTGAGCAGATTTTATCCTGCACAAACTGCCACCAATGCGCGAGTTCTTCCTTTTTCCGATATTAAATTGCTTTTACTGTAATTAGGAAAAATGTAATTTCACGAGAGGCTTCAACTTATGTTGGTCTACCAAAAAAATAGACCTTTTATTGAAACTATCACAAGAATTACATTAAACATTTGTATCGATATTAGCTCTGATTTAATAACTACGTTGACAAGAATTCAAATTAAAACAAACAGACAGTTAGGATTTAACTGTTGGCACATTACTTGACAGATTAAGGCTTATGAAAAATAAGAAAATAGGAGGAAGAAGATGAATGGAAGCTAAGTTAACGGAAGTTAATTATTTTGAAAACAACCAGGGTGGCAAGCTTTCCCATACGGGTCTTAGCTGGACTTCCGACACGTGCAGCATACAAACAAGCCTCTTTACCTGGTGACGAGATGTCTTGGAGGTGAGGGCTGAGAAGTTTTGGACGCTAACGGACTGTGTTGTCCAGTGAACGTCCAGATGACTTCGTGCGTGTATACTGGATCAGACGAGCGGGAGCACGCTTTCACCGGCAGGAACAGGCCCCAATCGCACTGGCTGAACTTTCAAAGTAAAACTTCAGAAAACAAATTCTTCCAGAAATGAGTGAAAGGATCACAGTAAGGCTTTACTATGATTCCAGCTGAAACGTGGGTCGAGTTGACACATGACCGGAACGTCTCCAGCTTTCCCAGAGGAGAGAAAACCAGTTGTCAGTTAGTTCTCTCCAAAAACTAAAGAAAAAATGCAGGAAGTGCCCTTTAAGAAGGGGGTGTGACTTAGTCACATACTTCCTGCTGATTGGCTGTCCATCACTAGAGAAGGAGTGACTTTGCAAGTGAGTGAGTTTGAGTGACAGATGATAGGGTAGACAAAACATAGAAAACATACGTGAGAAGATGCAGGTGCATGTGAACAAGCAATGTAACTTGTTTTGAGAACAGATTCATTGTTTTTAGAAAGGACGGGAGACCGAAAGCAAGCTATGTCTAGCACTTTTCCTTCGAAACAAAAACAGTTCAAACAAATACGAAGGATTGTTCATTCAACTTTAGACACTTATTCTGCATAGAGCAGACAGTTTAAAGCACGATCATTCTGAGATGTTCTCTTAACTTTGTCATATTTAAAATATACCAGCTTAGTAAAATCATCATTAAATGACAAAAATATACTGTTGATCAATTCTGAATTAACACACATTAAAGAGAAAGTTCAATCTGATTAATTAGTGTCCATTAATTCATAATAATTGTTAACCAATATAAGTGTCCAATCGTCTCCTTGAGGGCCTCAAGAAGGTGCAGCACCGAGAGTCTCAGAGAGACGTGGAGAGGTGTACTTAAAGGTCAAGCCTAAAATATCAGAGGTTAGGTGTATCACTACAGTCCCCCTTTTTGGAAGTCATCGCCTGTCCTTGGAGATGAGTTCCAACACGAAAGGATACCACCGAATGTCTCTGACCTCTATGTAATCCAGCAAGTGGAAAAAAAAAAGTCAAAAAAAAAGTTCAAAATTATACTCCCATAATGTTTTTGGAAATTCCATACTGTTCGTAGGTAATCCCATTGCGGTAAGCTTTCAATCCTTTGGAAAACATAGTCTGTTAACCCATGGAAAACTGAGTCTGTGATCCCTTGGAAAACAAAGTCTTATAATCCACAACGGTAAATCCACAACGATGGGGGTTATTGATTTCATCAGCAAGAATGGTTTTTAATCAGCATGTAGAGGGGATCCCTCGATTGAAGCAGAGGAGGCGGGCCTTGGATGAAGGTTGAAGACCAACGTTGGATCAGCAGGTCCCCACATCGAAGGTTGCAGGCTGGATGGCTTCCAGTCGGTGCCACCCTGGTTCAATGTGTCATGCAATTATGTGGTTTTAGGTGGGCTTATGATAGGGATTCTACATTAAGCCTTACCTATATGCACCTGGTATGTAAGCTATCATGGATTAGATCAGCTACAATTACCAATTAAGGGGTGGATCAATGCTGTAAAAATCAGAAATAGGGATCTATACCTATAGAAATGTGGAGGGCTTCTGTAACGAAGGCCTCTTCATTCAAACTATTCCTCCATTCATTATTTAGTTTAGGTTAAACTAAAATAAAAATGAAATCTAGTTTGGTCTAAATGTCTGTTGTCTTTTAGACGAACGACGCAAGATTTGGTATTCCCTATAAATTTTGAAGTCTATGGCGAGACTCATCAAAATGAATAGATCTAGAATAGAAACGATCGAATCGGTCCTACCTAAATGATTGGGAGGTCAGTGTAGATTATAGTACCTTAAGTAGTATTGATCTACAATGACTCTTCAAAGATTGAGATCTTTAACAAAATGAACAGCATGTTGGCATAGTTAAATCCATTTAAGTCTTCAACTTATCAACAATCAAAACCTCTTTTGGCTGGGAGTGTTCAGAAAACAATAACAACTTCAATAACAACAAAAGTAGCAATCAAGCAACTAAAAACAACGTTTCACTACAACAAACTCACTCTGGTCGTCAGACTCCAACGTCACACACAAGAAAAACAGTTCTTAGCTTTATAACCGATGTCAATTAAATCCTGCAGATTTAAACGGTTGTTAAGGTTAGTTTTTGTTGTGGGTTTTATGCTTAGCGTTTCTAAGTTCTAGTTGGAACGGTTTCTTTTCGCAACTAGTATAGTTTAAACTGTTTAGTTTATTTACTATCCTGTGCTTGGACGACCTTATTTTCCCATGAAGTCTGTGAGTTTGCGAGATCTTTGTCGTTTGTGGGGTTATTGAAATCTTTGTCCTTGACATGGGCATGGCCTAACATCACCCCCCGTGGTCATGAGGGACCATGCGCACGGGTGTGGACGTCCGTCCACGGGCACGAGTTAGGCTGCCTTTGTTTAGTTTAAGCTGTTCGCGCAGTTTATGGGGAACCTTGTACATGAACCTTATAGGTTTCGGCCAACGTACCTCTGTACGTTTACCTCTTTCTGCATAATACAGGTGTGTCACAACCGTTGGCGCAGTCGCAAGTGTGCCTGACTGGTCAGACTGCGACGGGCCACTGTCGTTGTGGTGTACGTCTTCCCACTTCATGACAGAAGAGGTGCTCTTTGAGTCTGTAAGAACTATGTCATCTCTGAGTAGTTCTAGATTCAAATGCTCTGGAACCAAGGTTTCATTGAAAGCTTGGCTGATAGCCGAATTACCTGTCCCAGAGGACAGCACAGCGTTCTCGGTGTGTGATCCTCGGATCTCTACACCGTCCTCTACCTGTGGTAGGAAGTGTGAGTTTGCCCCCCTTTTGTTTGAGGAGGGGTCCTCAAAATCTGTAACTATGAAGTCCAAGTGACTGTCAGCGTGTAGTAGACTGTCACCTTGTGGGCTCAGATGTCCTTGAACCAAGACTTCACTGAAAGCTTGGCTGTTTGCCGAATTACTTGTCCCACAGTACAGTACAGCGTCATCGGTGTGGGACTCTTGGATCTCCACACCTTCTTCTACCGGTGGTAGGTAGTGTTCAGTGAGTGCTGAAGGTGTCAGCTCGCAGAGGAGGTCCTCGTGATGGGCCAGAGTCTGGTCCAACTGTTGAATCTCCTCTGTCTCACCTGTATATGAAGGTTCACTTACCGGGTTTGTGGTCTCGGTTGGGGAATCCCATGTGACCTCAGCGGTACCTGTTGTTAGACAGTCAGTGTCCTGACCTTGGGGAGGTACCACGATTGGCAGTGGACTGCTCACTGTGGCCCACATTGTCTGATTGCCATAATTTATAATCGCTTCAAAGCGATTTATAAAATCTTGGCCAACCACAAATGGAGCCCGGAGTGAGTCAAGTTCAGACACATATACCGGGTGGTATAGTGACATCTCGCCAATCTGCATGTGAACCATGGCTATTAGGGTTGTTCTCGTCTTTGCGAGGCCCTGTTGCTCACCATAAGTGTATTTCACAAAGGGTATTCGCCTGTCAACATCGTTAGCGGCGGTCCTTAGCTCCTCAAACAGTTCGGCTGACATGGTAGACACGTCTGAGCCGCTAACCAGGAGCGCTTCTTGCGCGAGGACCCCTTCCAATGTGAGTGGCAGGTAAGCTCTCTTAGCTATTCCCCTTTTTATAAAGTTACACAGAAACCATTCAGGTTCTTCCACACGTTTCTGTGTACGTGTGACTCTGTCTGTGTAATCGTCGTCGCTGTCAGCATCATGATGGCTGTCTGCCTCATGACCTTCAGGATGTGGATTTTCAGCAATTTGTTTGCTGTCAGCATCTGGACTTTCAGGACGCTGATCATCAGCAATTTGTTTGCCGTCAGCGTTTATGTCAGTGTTGACGTTGTTGTTGTCAACTGTGTGCACTGAGTTGTTGCAAAAGGCAGTGCTGCGCGTCGCTTCGTCAGGTTGAACAACGTTGTTTGTGTTATCATCAAGGACAACGTCACACGTTGTGTCAGCTTGGTCAACCACTGTAACAATCAAATCATTCGACAAACAACTCACAATCTCAGTCACGTCCACGCGCGGAGGCGCCGCTTCCATAATCTGGAGCATGTGTGACTTTTTGCATGTCTCGAACAGTGCAGTTCGAGGGGCAGGGGCAGGAGGGCCGCTTCTCGGGGGTACATGTCGGGACAGACCATCTTTCAATGGTTCACGGTTCCCATGCAACCTCCTTCGAATCTCACCTACTGTGAGATCCATGAGAGAACTCTTTTGGTTCGATCCGAACCATCTGGGTTCATCTAGAGAGCGAACACCTACCTTGTGTGGTTCTCTGCTCATCTCAGGGTCATCAACCTGAGGGGCAGGGGGTTCAGAACTCCCCGTGAACCGATCAGAGTCAACTTTACAGCTCGTAGCACCATGCTGTTGTTTGTTATTATGAAAAACCTGTGACCTCTCGCACTCTGAAGGAGAGGGAACCTCTTCTACTTCCTGCGAGTGGGACGTGACCTTTTGACCTGGGCACACCACTAAGAGTGTTTTTCGCTGTTCGAGCATGTCAAAAAATTCCATAGCACATTGTTTAATATCTGCCATGGTGCTCTCTTTGCAATTAACATTGAAGCGAACACATTTCATTATGAAAGGTATTAGATTCAAAGTGAAACGATTTTTAAACTCCGCATCTTCCTCTAAGCCAGGGACAGTTTTGTCCTTTGTGCAAGCAGAGAGGAGCCTGTCGTAAAACACCAGGGGATGTTCACCTGGTTCCTGTAGGACGTTCTTAGCAGCTAAGCACCTATCAAATGATGAAACAAGCCCACAATTTGTTGATGCACCTGCCAGGACGTCCATCTTTGTACTGATCTTCTGTGAAAAATCAAGTAAAATGGGTCTTATGTCACAGTGTGCAGTCTCACCATGTGATGCCAGGATGTGAAATTAAATAAAAAATCAGTGATTCCTATTAATTTGTCGACCTGTGACAAGGTCAAACAAAATTGGCTGTTTTTTGTGTGATTTTGTGAAAATCAAGACAAAAGAAGCCTCATGTGTGTTATTTTAAACTTGCAGTCTAAAATAACGTGTGACAGACAATGTGTTCTGCACAGAATCTAAGATAAAAGTGTCAAGTTTTATCAAAAAGCAGACATGTCTGTCTGAATTCTGTGCAACTGTTCTGCCATCAACATTTGATTCTCTGCGAAAATGAAAATAAAGCGTGCTGTGAGTACAATATTTCAAATTGTTCCCCGTTTAAAAACAGGAACGTTCAAACTTACAAATTACAGGAAGACTACGTCTCCTCTAGTAACCAGCAGGTGGGGTGAGCAGCGCTGGATAAATTTATCACAGCGACAGCAATTCTCTTTCTGACCGCTATAGAGGTGCTGTTATCACTGTGAGCGCAGCCGTGAGCTGCCAAACATTCACAGACGTCTAACAACGGGTCAAAAGCATCAATCAGAAATGTCCAGAGCCTTGACGTGACAAAACTCTCGAACCCCAGCCTCACAAAATACGAAACGATGTGAGAAACATTGGTTGAACTGTGAAATCTTTTAAACTGCGTTTAAAAGAAAATTAAAGTCGGACCCATAAAGGAGCTGCAGCTCCCGGCGTCACGTGACCTGGTCACATGGCGATCGGCAGTCAACAGAGCAACAGACTCAATCCACCCATTAAAATCCCAAAAACACCGCGATGAAACAGTCTTTTCAGAGATAGTAACGGACAAACAAGCATGAAGCCTGTAAGAGCAGGTATACCGAAGTGAAAGTTGACGAGGAGCGGGGCTTCACCCACTGCGCAAGCGTCAACACTTACAGCGTAATCGACCAATCACAGCGAAGACAGAACTGTAGTTCTAAAACCCAAGTGTTCATGGGAAACTGTGTCCTCCAAACCTAACGCCGCCCACGTGTGACGCGCCGTTCGAGCGGTGCGGTGTGTTCACGGACCTATGGTCGGTCGAACAAAAGCGTGGAACGGACTTTTCAACGTTCTAAAACACATAAACATCGCAAAACACCGCGGTTAAGCCAGTCTTCGACGATATCACGTGCATAGAACGGTCGGTCGAACAAAAGCGTGGAACGGACTTTTCAACATTCTAAAACAGTCATAAATATCGCAAAACACCGCGGTTAAGCCAGTCTTCGACGATCTCACGTGCATAGAACTCAAACAACACAAATAAACTGTCAGAAATGTGTACATAAATGAATCTGACAACCAGCAGTCTACAGAAACCAACGTTCTTGAACACGACACACAATGGACCAATCACAGCGTTTTAAGCAGCCATCTTGTCTCGGTAATGCTAACGTTAGCTCGACCCAGAGAGTTCTGGACATTCCTTCACAAAATAAACGTATTTTTACACCGCAGAAAACTCTGTAAATGAGCCCAAACACATCCAGGCTAACTCCCACGCCCCCCAAAGAAGGCAGCACGCTAACTGTGTACAACACCGGACTTTACGTCACTCGCAACCGGAGTGTCCGGTCCAAAAGCGGAGTGGGCTTTACCCGAACCTCGGCAAACACGTTGTAACAGATTAGGTAAAAATGGAGCAGCAAAGAGTGAAACAGACCTTCAACAGCAAACCGCAGATGTAATAGAATGAAGCAAAGGTGACACGGCGGTCACAACAAAGAAAAATACATGCAGCCTCGCGACACGTTATGAACGTCTCACAAAAACAAACATTCATCCATCCGCCTCAAGCATACGTTGGAATGTGAAAGAAAAAATAATTCTAACGGGAAACGCACCAAACAATGCCACGATTAGCAATCTCTGAGACACTCACCAGCCAAAACCATTCCATAAGTCCACAACAGGATGCAAACTAATGCCAACAACACCGTGACAATAATAAGCTACACAAAACAACTTAATAATCGTTCTAGGAACTCGGACAAGCCACCAAATGTAATGAAATAAGACCGTATGCGGCCACCAAATGTAATGAAATAATGTAACTGTAAGGTATTTAAACACTTACTGGACCACCATTATTGTAGATGCGCAGGTCTGAGCAGATTTTATCCTGCACAAACTGCCACCAATGCGCGAGTTCTTCCTTTTTCCGATATTACATTGCTTTTACTGTAATTAGGAAAAATGTAATTTCACGAGAGGCTTCAACTTATGTTGGTCTACCAAAAAAATAGACCTTTTATTGAAACTATCACAAGAATTACATTAAACATTTGTATCGATATTAGCTCTGATTTAATAACTACGTTGACAAGAATTCAAATTAAAACAAACAGACAGTTAGGATTTAACTGTTGGCACATTACTTGACAGATTAAGGCTTATGAAAAATAAGAAAATAGGAGGAAGAAGATGAATGGAAGCTAAGTTAACGGAAGTTAATTATTTTGAAAACAACCAGGGTGGCAAGCTTTCCCATACGGGTCTTAGCTGGACTTCCGACACGTGCAACATACAAACAAGCCTCTTTACCTGGTGACGAGACGTCTTGCGAGGTGAGGGCTGAGAAGTTTTGGACGCTAACGGACTGTGTTGTCCAGTGAACGTCCAGATGACTTCGTGCGTGTATATCTGGATCAGACGAGCGGGAGCACGCTTTCACCGGCAGGAACAGGCCCCAATCGCACTGGCTGAACTTTCAAAGTAAAACTTCAGAAAACAAATTCTTCCAGAAATGAGTGAAAGGATCACAGTAAGGCTTTACTATGATTCCAGCTGAA
This sequence comes from Garcialebias charrua, assembly GCA_038048925.1. Taxonomy (NCBI): domain Eukaryota; kingdom Metazoa; phylum Chordata; class Actinopteri; order Cyprinodontiformes; family Rivulidae; genus Garcialebias; species Garcialebias charrua. Next base: position 17,725 of record JBBPBX010046677.1, on the reverse strand, counting down.
ACGTGGGTCGAGTTGACACATGACCGGAACGTCTCCAGCTTTCCCAGAGGAGAGAAAACCAGTGGTCAGTTAAGAAAGTTCATTCTCAGTGGTCAGTTAGTTCTCTCCAAAAACTAAAGAAAAAATGCAGGAAGTGCCCTTTAAGAAGGGGGTGTGATTTAGTCACATACTTCCTGCTGATTGACTGTCCATCACTAGAGAAGGAGTGACTTTGCAAGTGAGTGAGTTTGAGTGACAGATGATAGGGTAGACAAAACATAGAAAACATACGTGAGAAGATGCAGGTGCATGTGAACGAGCAATGTAACTTGTTTTGAGAACAGATTCATTGGCCCTCATGCACGAAAATGTTCGTAGTTTTATCCTAAATTTCTCCTACTTTTGTTCGTACGAAGCGTTCGTACGAACATGCCACGTCAGATCCAACAAAGTCTTCTATCGTCAGGAAATGTGTGTATATGAGCTGTGTAAATAATGATGAATCCCACCTGTTCTATTCACCTGCTCGTGCACGCGAGTGGTTATTTACATAATTCCCACCCCTCAAAACACCATATAAGGATATAGTTTCCTGCCACCGCGAGCAGGAAGTGTCCATTCATTCCGGCTTTTATGCGTCAGAAAACACACAAACGCGTTTGGCGAATTAAAATTGACTCGCCTTTGATCATAGTGTCAGCCCCGGATCTGAGCGCAGACCCACACAGAATACAGATGACATCAGTGAGCGCCCACAGTCAACAGGCAGTTTATATTAAAAATGACATGAAACAACTGTATAAGCTGGTTTCGCTTTTTTCTCCCCTGTCTCTGCAGCGGCGCTGTGTATGTGTGTGTGTGTGTGTGTGTGTGTGTGTGTGTGTGTGTGTGTGTCGACAGTGGCACGGGGTGGGGGGGCCGTGCCGACAGTTGCGCGTGGCGTGGTTGCGCGGGCGCGTTGCGTGGCACACGGTGGTCGACATGAGTTGCGCGGGGTGGGGGCGCGTGGCGTGGTTGCGCGGGCGCGTTGCGTGGCACACGGTGGTCGACATGAGTGGCGCGGGGTGGGGGCGCGTGGCGTGGTTGCGCGGGCGCGTTGCGTGGCACACGGTGGTCGACATGAGTGGCGCGGGGTGGGGGCGCGTGGCGTGGTTGCGCGGGCGCGTTGCGTGGCACACGGTGGTCGACATGAGTGGCGCGGGGTGGGGGCGCGTGGCGTGGTTGCGCGGGCGCGTTGCGTGGCACACGGTGGTCGACATGAGTGGCGCGGGGTGGGGGCGCGTGGCGTGGTTGCGCGGGCGCGTTGCGTGGCACACGGTGGTCGACATGAGTTGCGCGGGGTGGGGGCGCGTGGCGTGGTTGCGCGGGCGCGTTGCGTGGCACACGGTGGTCGACATGAGTGGCGCGGGGGGCCACGCGCGGGTGGCGCAAGGTGGTGGACGTGGGGGGGGGTGTTGAAGCCGCTTTAATTAAACCAATATGTGTGGTTGCATTTAATTGTTTTTAAACTCAAAATATTTTCTAAATAACGAAATATAAAGTTATTAGTGGAGAAAAGGCCGTCTGGATGACAGCAGACCGACTCCTCGTAAAATATACGACAGGTCGGGACCACACGTAAATTTTGTTCGTATCTGAAAAAAATCCTAGGATACGAAAACATTGTTGGATGCCACAAATGATCCTAAATCACTCGTACGCACAGTTTGAGAACAAATCTGTGCGTACGAACGGTTCGTGCATGAGGGCCATTGTTTTTAGAAAGGACGGGAGACCGAAAGCAAGCTATGTCTAGCACTTTTCCTTTGAAACAAAAACAGTTCAAACAAATACGAAGGATTGTTCATTCAACTTTAGACACTTATTCTGCATAGAGCAGACAGTTTAAAGCACGATCATTCTGAGATGTTCTCTTAACTTTGTCATATTTAAAATATACCAGCTTAGTAAAATCATCATTAAATGACAAAAATATACTGTTGATCAATTCTGAATTAACACACATTAAAGAGAAAGTTCAATCTGATTAATTAGTGTCCATTAATTCATAATAATTGTTAACCAAAATAAGTGTCCAATCGTCTCCTTGAGGGCCTCAAGAAGGTGCAGCACCGAGAGTCTCAGAGAGACGTGGAGAGGTGTACTTAAAGGTCAAGCCTAAAATATCAGAGGTTAGGTGTATCACTACAGTGGTCTGGCGGTAATTTATCGCAGTAATTTAAAATGGTCTCATCTGTCTTCTCAGGACTTTTCTTCTTTTGAATGTCTGGCTTTCAGCTTCAAAGCCCCACTCCTGATGAATGTTATATTAATTTATAGACCTCCCAAACCGCATGTTTCATTTAACTCAGAGATGCATGACCTCCTCACTTTTTTCTGCACCTCCCCTGTGAAGACTATTTTTCTTGGCGACTTAAATATCCACGTGGACAATTCTTCTTCACCTCTGGCAACAGATTTTAAGTCTCTTCTGGACTCTCTTAATCTCACTCAACATGTTGACGCCCCTACGCACAGCAGGGGGCATACTCTGGATTTGGTGATTACAGACACTGTACTCATCAATAACTTATCTGTATATGACCTGGGTGTCTCAGACCACAGGGTCATCTCCCTGGAAGTGCCTTCATCTTCGCCTGCTTCAAACCCAAAACGACCCATCCAGTTCCGTGACCTTAAAAACATTTCCCCTGATGTTCTGTCTGCTGATCTTCACACCCTGACCGTTGTTAATCATCCTTCTGCAGATGACTCTGTGGATTACTACAACCAATCTCTTCGGGAGCTCCTGGACCTACATGCCCCCTTGAAGACAAGACTGGTGTCTTTCTCGCGTTCAGCCCCCTGGTACACTGATGAGCTACGCAAGATGAAGGCAACTGGCCGTGCTATTGAGAGACGTGTAAAATCATCTGGTCTCTCTGTGCATAAGCAGGCATATAAAGAACATCAGAAAGCGTACGCCTATTCTCTTAAAGAAGCACGCTCCAAATATTATTCTAACATCATCAACACCTGCCCTGGAAACTCTAAACAGCTCTTCTCCACAATAACTCGTCTGCTTAATCCCATTAAACAAACTCTTGAGGACTCTGCTCAAAAATGCGACCTGTTTCTTTCGTCTTTTAAAACCAAAGTTGACACTATCAGATCTCAGCTCCACAACCTCCCTGTTCTCAGTGTGCCACCTACCCGTCTGCATTCTGGGACCCTAAACAGCTTTGACGAAGTTGTTCAGAGTGAGGTGGAGGCCATGATCAAGAAAATGGAGCCTTCATCCTGCGCCCTGGATCCTTTCCCCTCGTCTCTCATAAAAACCAATCAGAGAGAGTCAGAGTCAGAGAGTCTTTATTGTCATTTGCACCGCATGTGGTACATGTGATGAAAACGAGATTATGTACACGGGGTCCCAGTTACATCCAACAACAAATGAAAGAGAAAAACAGTAATAACATCTAGAATTAACTAAGAAAAACATCAACTAGTAATACACTAAGCCTAATATAGTGGGAATAAACAGCAGCACGAACATGAGTTTGTATGAGCAGATGGTCACAGATGAACACAGATGAACACAGCAACAAGAAAACAGATCAGCATCAGCATGATGTGATATTTTGCAGTGTTTATTTTTATTTTAATTTATTCATGAGTCTAACAGCCTCAGGGTAGAAGCTGTTCCTCAGTCTAGTGGTTCTACACTTGATGCTCCTCAACCTCCGTCCTGAGGGGAGTGGGGCAAAGAGTGAGTGTGCTGGATGAGTGAGGTCTTTCATGATGCAGGTGGCTCTTTTCCTGCATCTGGAGGTGTAAATGTCTGTGATGGTGGGGAGACTGACTCCAACAGACTTCTGTGCAGCCTTCACCACTCTCTGTAGAGCTTTCCTCTCTTCAACTGTGCAGCCTCCATGCCACACGTTGATGCTGGAGCACAGGACGCTCTCCACTGCACACCTGTAGAACGAGGTGAGAACTGGGCTGCTCAGACCAGCACGTCTCAGCCGTCTGAGGAAGTAGAGTCTCTGATGACCTTTCTTGATCAGGCTGGTGGTGTTGTTGCTCCAGCTGAGGTTATCATTCATGTGTACACCCAAGTATTTGTAGCTGGAGACCACTTCCATTGCAGACCCACCCACAATCACTTTGCAATAGGCCCACTAATCACTCAAATAATAAATCAGTCTCTACAATCTGGTCATGTTCCACTGCCTCTAAAAACTGCCATCATTAGGCCTCTTCTGAAAAAATCTAATTTGGATCCCGACATTTTTTCTAATTACCGCCCAATTTCACACCTCCCTTTTCTGCTGGAAAAAGCTGTTGCTGCTCAGCTGCAGGACCACCTACAACAACACTCCCTGTATGAGAAGTTCCAGTCTGGATTCAGGGTAGCTCACAGTACAGAGACTGCATTGCTGAGAGTTACCAATGATGTCCTCTTGGCTGCTGACACTGGCTCTCCCTCCATCCTTGTCCTCCTTGACCTCACTGCAGCCTTCGACACTGTGGACCATAGTACTGTATCCTCCTCCACCGTCTTCATGTAGAGGTCGGTCTCTGTGACACCGTCCTGGACTGGTTCAAATCTTTCCTCTCCAATAGGCTGGAATGTGTTAGTCTTGGCAGCGCCACATCCCAGACAGTCTGTGTCTCCTGTGGTGTCCCTCAGGGGTCGGTTCTGGGGCCCCTGCTGTTTTCCCTTTACATGCTGCCTTTAGGTCAAATTATTAATCAGTTCAACATTTCTTTTCACTGTTATGCCGACGATACACAGCTTTACATCAGGACTGGAGCATCCTCATCTTCCACCTTGTCATCTCCATCTTCACTCACTGCCCTCTCTGCCTGCCTGGAGGCAATTAGGGCATGGATGAATCAGAACTTTCTTCAATTAAACTGCTCCAAGACTGAGGCCATACTGATTGGCACCCCTCACCAGGTACAAACATCTACTATAACAACACTTTCCTTTTCTGGACAAGACATCCCCCTCTCCACCTCTGTTACTAATCTTGGAATAAAAATGGACTCCAATCTTACATTTGAAAATCACATTAAGCTTCTGTTTAAAACTTGCTTCTTCCATCTTCGAAACATCTCCAGACTTCGCCCATCCCTAACTTTTTCCGATGCTGAGAAGCTCGTCCATGCTTTTGTCTCCTCCAGGCTCGACTACTGCAACTCCCTGTTTATTGGAATCCCTGGCAAAAACCTTCAGAAACTTCAATATATTCAAAACAGTGCAGCAAGGATCTTGTTGAGAGTTCGTAAATTTGAACATATTACGCCCATTCTCCATAACCTTCATTGGCTTCCTGTCGCCTACAGAATTCAGTACAAAACTGCTCTCATTACACATCAATGCTTACATGGAGCTTCACCAGATTATCTGAAGGATATTCTTATTCCATACTCATCCACCCGGTCGCTGCGGTCACAGAACAGTAATCTCCTTCACATTCCGAGAACCAAATTAAGGACCATGGGAGACCGGGCTTTCAGTGTGGCTGCCCCCCACCTGTGGAACTCTCTTCCTGACTGTCTGAGAGCCCCACAGTCTGTGGTTGACTTTAAGAGCGGCTTGAAGACCTTTCTTTTCAACCGAGCATACTCTACCTCCTCATGATTCTACTTTTGATCTTAGTTGATACTGTTATTGATTTTACTTGTTTTATTACTTGTTTTATTGACATTTAATTCTGTTGCACTTTGTAGCACTTTGAGATTTTCATTAATGAAAAGTGCGTTATAAATTGAATTCATTATTATTATTATTATTATTATTATTATTATTATTATTATTAAACAAAACAATTTTATCACAGATAGATTTTAAAGCACTCTATACTGTTAAAAAAATGTTGAGGGTGTTAGACATGTCCTGCTACCTAATGCAGCCAATTCCTTTTGTGGTAAATCTTGGCCTCAATTACAGTTTAGCCTCAACTGATCTAACAGGTTTTCCAGTTTGCAACAGAGGGGGATGTCTAATGGTTAGTGGACATATAAAAGTGTTCTAAAACAACATTAAAGCAGACATACCTGTCAGCCTTGGTGATTATAAGCTATTCCCAAGGAGGGTAAGAAGCTTTTAAAAGAACCATAAGCCTTGTAAAGGAGCAATTTGATTGACACTGAAAGAAAAGATAAACTGTTTTGCACCACAGCTCCTAACCACTTCACAACATTTGTTCAATGTCTCACTTAATGTGACAATATAGAAAGGACAAATTAATAAAAGTGTACCCATTCATCTGTAAAATTTAACATTCAGACATAAATGCCACATAAAGTTAAAATTCAGCGCATTGGCTGCAGTGAGAATAATGCAATGTTTTCACTTATATTTTTAGACATTGGAAAATGTTTTTGTGTCAAAGGTGTTATTTATAGGATTTCTGTTCAGCTGCTATAACAAAACTAACTGAACATTTCCAGCATTAACCCTATATTTACTTTCTTTTTTCCATCACTATTATAGATCTATTCAGTTTGAAAGCATTACAAAATTTGAATGCTGACAATAATGTGCACTCAGCATTTACTGTCTTCTTGCTATTTAAGTAGGCCATACATGCCTAATTTGTAATGTTTTAGTTTTAATTAAAAAAACTAACTGATCAAACTCTGTGTGACTTTTAGTTGTGTTTTTTGGGGGGAGGGGGACTGCCATCACCTATTTTTCTACACCTCGGAAGTGAGTCTACATTTCTATCTACATTGATGTGACCCAAACCACAATGTGTACCCCCACAAAAGTTATATCAAAACGACTGGGTCGGCCCGGTGATGTGTGCTATTACTTTATTGGCATTTCGACTTACCATGGTGACATAATTTGCGAACAAAGATGCAATATTTCATCAACTCCAGGAACTAGTTGGTGTTGCCCACTTATTATCCTACACCTGATACGTGTATTTTTTCAACTTTAATGCATCCCGAACATCAATGTGGACCCCCACAAAACTTATATCAAAACAACCGTCACAGCTCTAGGAAGTGAGATATTACATTTATTGGCATTTGGAGTTACCATGGCAACATATTTTGCTAACAAAGTTGCCAAATATCCCATAGGAAATGAATAGGAGAAAACTCTTCACAGAAACTGAGTAATGTATGGAGCCATTTTAGTTCAGCATGCAAGGAAGGCAGTGCATTGCCTTGCGAAACATGCTTGCATCCTCCATTCAATTTATGAAAGGCACCTATTATTACCTAGCCTGGTTAAAACCAGACCCTTGTCCTTCACTTCGCTTCGTACTAGGGTCTGGGACTTCTCCCATAGACAACGATTTCTCCGGTAGATTTTTGACCGGACCAATCAGAGAACAGAAGGCGGAGTTTTGAACGACGTCGACTGACGTCGTCAGTTAAAATGGCTGCCGCCATGAAGGAATTTTCAAGAAAACAAGGTAAAAAACTATTATTTCTTTGCTGAGAAAAATATATTTCTTAGCTGACATTATATCAGAAGTGTTCCTGAGCTTAACAGTCCTAAATCAATTCACGAAATGGTCAAATCTGCTACATTTAAATTGTTTCGGTTTGACATTTTCCAAACAGCATCGGGTGCGCTACGAAAATAAATTATAAAAAATCCAATTGTATCTCAAATGTTTCATCCAGGCCAACAGTCAGTAAATTAGAGCCATATAATTACACACTGGTAGCAGAAAAAATATCCACTGAGTGGTTTCTGGGCTATTTATCTGAATAGCCTGGACCTCGCCAGGCTAAACTAACAAAACTCCGCCTTCTGTTCTCTGATTGGTCCGGTCAAAAATCTATCAGAGAAATCCTTGTCTATGGGAGAAGTCCCAGACCCTAGTATGAAGCGAAGTGAAGGACAAGGGTCTGGTTTCAACCAGGCTAATTATTACCAATTCTCACCTATTATTAATGTTAATTTGCAATAATAATAATTAACACAAATTACTAATTATTAATGTTACTAATTAATTGAGCATGAACTTTCTTGTTACTAATTATTAATATTAAAACTAACAATATAAAATATTACTATAAATAATTAATAATTATAATTAATATTAACAATTATTAATATTTATAATTATTAATATTGATATGTATTCGTAATCATAATTTAGTACTAAATAGGCAGTCTTGATTCTACTCCCCTGAGGGTCAGTTAACTTACTCTTCTTTCAACTTTAATCCGGCCCAAACCACATCGTGTACGCCCACTAATGTTATATCAAAACAACCGGCTCTGCCCTTTTATGTGTGTTATCACTTTAATTGGCAATCAGAGTTACCATGGTGATGTATTTTGCTAACAAAGACATACAATTTTCATAGGAAATGAATGAGAGAACACTCCTCACACTAACTGCTGCTGTCAAGTCACATGACAGAGTGAACAGGTCCCTAAAGAAAACAGAAAAAATATATTTGGATTTGTTTGAAACTCAGAGCCATTTTGATCCAAGACGGCTTCCACGGCTACCTCAGCAAAAACAAAATTGACTATCCACCTTATTCCTAGCCCCCATGATGCCTTACGCAAATTATGTGTACGACTTCCGCCGAAAGTCAGAACCGGCACTTTTAGCAACGCGCTAACCGGTTTTCGTCAGAGGTTTTAGGTCATAAAATATGTGGAAACACAAACGATCACAACTCAAATGTGGAGATATTGTTTTACGGCTACCTACAGCTATTGAGGGGTGGGAGGACGACTTGAAGAAGTGGCCGAAAATAACGTACACTAGCATGTTTAGCTACTAGCATACTTAGCTACTTTGATGACAGTTGCTTCAGATGGTGAAGCGATGAGCAATCTGAAAAGCTCTGAAGCTATTAGTATCTTCACATTAAAAAGGTTGGTCCTGTTATGTTAAGAGAGGTGGGACACTTTCTTATTACCTTAAGGCAAACACAGAGTCCAGTCTAAGCATTAAAAACTCACATCTCCAGGGGCCTCATGTATCAACCGTGCGTGCGCACAAAAACATTGCGCACGTCACTTTCCACGCAAAAGCCCGTATGTATCAAAACTGAACTGAACGTGAATATATGCGCATCCAGGTACATATCCACGCAAGCTCCCGAGCAGGCGTACGCACGTTTCTGTGGTTCTTGTTCCTTTGGCGACACTTACAGGTGTTTCAGAGAAACTGAAGCCCCACAGTCTGTGGTTGACTTTAAGAGCGGCTTGAAGACCTTTCTTTTCAACCGAGCATACTTTACTCCTCATGATTCTACTTTTGATCTGAGTTGATACTGTTGTTGATTTTAATTGTTTTATTATTTGTCTTATTGACATTCAAATATGTTGCACCTTGTAGCACTTTGAGATTTCCATTAATGAAAAGTGCGTTATAAATTGAATTCATTATTATTATTATTATTATTATTATTATTATTATTATTATTAACAGTTCAAGATGTGAAAATGATTAATATTCCCTCCAAACACACGATTAACAAGTATTACATCCACATGACGCAGTGAAATAAAGGACGCGCAACGTTGTGCCAAAAATAAATTTAACAGGAACGGATTCATTCAGCCTTACTGGAGGTTATAATAAATAGTGTAACACGCAGAGCATTTATTTAGAAACAGATATAGTTTTCCGATCTAGGATATGGCTTATCAGCCGTTTTCAGAAATAATAATTTTCCAGTTTGGCACTACTGCTGCGCTCTGGGGAGCCGTGCATCACGCGTGCATACAGAAGCAGCGGTCAAACTGTTCCACAGAGGGAGCTGCAGGTCGATCGGGACTGTGCAGTCCAGTCCACACAAAGCCGGATCATGTCCAATGGAATGTCTCATCCATATGATTCCAAAGGCTGAGTGGTCGCGCTTGGAGCGCGCGCGCACCCTCACCGGTGTCGACACGGCAGCTGGAGGTGTTTCATTATCTGCGTTTATTGTAGATTTCTCCAAAATGACACGTGAAAGTACACCTTATATAACTTGTAGGAGAGCAAAAGCTTCACAGACAGACTGCGCACAGGGCTGCGGGGCGCGCGCTGCGTCTGGAGACTCCAACATCATGTCATGAAAAGTCTCCACCAAGACGCACAGACTCGTTTCTTCACATCATCTACATAAACAAAGATCTATGTTCTAGCAAACATCCAAGTAAGTTCCTCTGTGTTTACAGTAATAATGGTAATAAACTCGTGCGCAAAGTTAATATTTCCACACAGAATGAATGAATGAGCCGGTTCGCGCACCACAGCAGGGTGCGCGCGCACACAAATACCGACAATCACTCGTTCTTTGCATGATGAACACATTTTATTACTATTCTTACTTAGGATGTTTGTCCTCACTCATATTATATTGAATTCATTATTTTCCCGAATCTAGAAATCATTTCTGATCGCGCAGGGATCAAACAAACATGTCCTTCACACATGCAGGAAGTAATTTGCATCTGTTTAACATATGTAAATGTAGGCGTGTCAGGGGAGGTGTCTCACGTGCGCTCAGTTCCACGTCAATTGTGATGTACAAAAGGAATGTGCGTGGATTCAGGTGTACGCACAGTTTGATAAATCTGGATCTTTTTGTGCGTAGACACTTTTCTGGATTTCACCGTACGCCACTTTTCAGTAGGAAATCCACGCAGGTTTTTGATACATGAGGCCCCAGGTCCAGCTAACAATGATGTGCTTTGTACTTTTGAACTGCAAGATGTTTATCTGGACACCAACTGAGCACCTGGAGCTTGACATTTCTTTTGACAAATACTTTACTGATTCACAAATGAAGCACCTTGAGAACTTTTAATAAAATACAGTAAATGAAAACAAATAATGAAATAGACAGGAAACGATCTTTAAAAACTTGATAATGAAAAAAGTGACATTTAGATAGAAACAGTAGTTTATTGCAAAGAAAATTCATCTCTGCCCAAAATACCTGGATCTCTAAAAAAATACAATAAACGAAAACAAATAATGAAATAGACAGGAAACGATCTTTAAAAACCTGATAATGAAAAAAGTGACATTTAGATAGAAACAGTAGTTTAATCCAAAATTAACTGATATAGTGCACACAAAAAACTAACCTTGTAAGAAGGTTAACAGTCAACTATTGTACATAACAAATGAATCATTTTAGCAAATACTTTTCTAATGTAATATAGTTAACATTGCATCCTTTAAAAAACATGTTAAGAGTTGTGTTACGTTTACAGCAAGTACACCAGTACTGTACATGTTTGAGAAAAATGTTTACATTTAATGTCTTCTCACTTCTCACTTGAAATAAGCTGGCATCCTTTGCGTGTGAATGCTGGAACGATTACATTGACACCATAGCTCTTGCAGCAGGTCCCTCACTGTGAAACCACGATCACCCATCACCTGATCTCCAGCACGCAGATAGTCCAGAAACCCAGAGTTCTGTGTTATATACCTGTCACTGCATTTACCACCATAAGCATCTGTAATAGACATGATTATTCCAGAGGGAGAAACAGCCAATAAATATTTCACAGTGTTATTTGCATGTATGATTCACTTCTGGTTCTGGAGTCCAAGTTTTTAGCTTTCTGCAAAACATGTTGCTTTTCACTGCAAAAACGTAAAATCTTACCAAGTCTAATTTTCTAATTTCAAGTCAAAACCTCTTATCACACTTAATATAAGTCAAAAACATCTATCTAAGTAAGACATAACAACTTGTTTTGAGACAATGCATCTTGAAAATCTTGATAAGGCAAAAAGTCTTGAAAATATCTTGTTTTGAGTCATTTCTTATTTGAAACAAGCTTTTTTGACATTTCATTAACATTTGCAGTTGTCGTGAGGTTTGTAAAACGTGAAAAATCTTGTTTCAAGATAACAAACTAACTTGAATTAAGACAAATCTGCTTCTTTGATCAGCATGCCCACTCAAAGTATTAAACATTCTATTTTTTATACAGGTTCTGTTTAATTTTGGACAGACTCCATTGTCCTATTACAATTTCTTTAAACCAATAGTTCATTAACATTTTCTACATTGTATTTTTTTCCAAGGCTGAATACTACATAAACATACCTACTGTGCAGTTTATATTAAAGAGACAAATAATGCAGGTTCATTTCACATATTTATTTTAACATATAATTTAACATATAATTGATTTTAATAAAATAAATATGTGGTTAGGACAGATTAAACGGCCGTGGGGCGGCCGTGGCGTAGTGGTAATGGCAGTCGTCCCCCGATCAGAAGGTTGGAGGTTCGAATACCGGTTCCCCACACCATGTGTCGTTGCGTCCCCGGGCAAGACACTTAACCCCGAGTTGCTCCCGGTAGGACTGGATGGCGCCTTGCATTGGTCTGCCGCTACCGGTGTATGAATGTGTGTATGAATGGGTGGATGGTTGGTATTGTAAAGCGCTTTGGGGCCCCTCATAGGGGGCTGGAAAACGCTATATAAATAAGCTTCATTTACCATAAACATATTTTTCTACGTTTGGGACAAGGGGAAAAATAGTAAAAAAGGGATTTCTGGTATGGGCTCTCTGAGGGAGGAATCAATGTTAACAAGATTAAGAATAGGTCATATGAATCTGAACAGTACTTTGTTTATTATAGGGAAACACAATAGTGGACGTTGTGACTTTTGCCAGGATACAGAGTCAGTGCAGCACGTCATTTTGGAATGTTCTACATATTCAGAGGAAAGGAAAACTCTACTTGACCAAATGAAAAAAGAAGTCACATGCCCTATCAGTTTGAAGAGCGTTTTGGAATGGGGATCTAGTAAAGGTGGACGTAAATACTTTGTTTTACTTGACATCAACAGGCTTTTTATTTTTTATTTTATTTTTTATTTTATTATTATTTCAATACAGATACAGTTACAATTTTAAGAATGTGAACAAAAAGAACAAGACTAAAAAGTTCATGCTCAATAATCCAGGTATCAAATCCAATAATTCTCAATCAGGTCATCTGGACAGTTTCTTTTTAGTAGAACAAGAGTCAACAGAAGAAGAATTGAAGTAGTTTAGGGATGGTACCATTAGATGGCGGTAATACACCGGAAGGATGTAAGCTGCCGTAAAACCTCACAGAAGAAGAAGAAGAAGGCTCAGCTGCGTGTGGCGCAGTACGCATGCGCAGTCTTGGACTTTTAGTAAAACTTTTGCGACGGTGGCTTTTTAGGTAAGCTCTCTTACCTTTTCTCAAGTACGATAAAGTTATTTGTACAGAGTTTCTGTCGTTGTAATGCGCATTACACATTCTTATCGATGTTTAATCGTGTTTTTATAGCTCAACGTTGCAGCTGACGTGAAATAAAAAGAAGCGCTTCTGGCCTAGCTAGGAATTAGCTAACAGCGTGGAAGAGCTATGACGCGGTTGTGTCGACGTTAAGAGGTAACGTATTTATACAAAGTTGTTTATAATGTAGACTGAGACATGGACAAAAGTTGTTGTAATGATCATACCAATATTAAATAAAAGTTGTACGTCTTAAGTGACGTGTGTGTGCGAGCGCAGGCGGTAGCCGCTGTAGGAGAGTGCTATGTTGCTAAATGCTAACTGCACATTCTCCACCGGCGCAAAGGAAAAAAACTGAATTCCGCTACACTTGGCAATAAATTATTAAAAATATTGCAATAATACAATGGAGAGAACCCTACTCTTTTATGATTTGCTGTTGCTGTGAACATTAATACATATCTCAGTTAATAGTATTAAAACTGAATAACAATACAATTTTAAAATCAATAATGCATATAATTGTTATTGCTGGTTTGTCTCTAAATGAATGTCTCCCATCCATTCATGTACAGCTACTTTGAGACAGCAACAAAAAATGTGTTCAGTTGTTAGCTGTATTACCCCATGCTACAGGACCAAGGTCGAATTCATGGGTAAGTGAAATGCATCCAGTTAATGACCAAAGTTTATTAATTTTGCACATTTTTATTGAGGATTTAAAAAAATGTAATTACCGGTAATGTGTTCTTAAGGTCACTGTGTTTGCGCAACTAAACCAAAGATTGCAGAATGTGAGGTCCCCTAAAAAACATCTCTTGAGTGGGAGACAATCAAAGTGGTAAAGCTGCAACTAACGATTCATTTCCTCAATAATAAATATGTCATAGCTTTAGTAGACTTAATAACATATGATGTTGGCCAGCATTTGTTGGAATTGATTAATTGGCTCATCTTTGCAGCTCTTCAAAGAGACGCCGTCTTGATGAGCACAGATGAGGCCATTTCGAGCGACTCAACAATCATTCTGGACTAGTCTACAGATGAGACTACCAGCACCGACTCAGGCACTACTGACAAGGAGTTTGGTGAATTTAGTTTTGTATTTATTTTGTCTTGTTTTTGTTTTGTTTATCTTCCACAATCTGAATACTGTATTAACATTATGATTCATCATGCCAACAGAAAGATGTCTATGTGTTTCAGGAAAAACAAGCCCCCAAAGCCCCCAGGAAGAAGCTCTCTCCTGTCCAGTTCTAAGAGTGAGTTTGTCCTACTTTATTTTGGTGTTGTGCATCTTTGTACTACTTTTGTCCCTTAATGCAACTTCATGTGATAGCATGACCGTATGTAACCCATCTAATCAAACAGAGGATGAAGTCAAATTTGGTTGTATTAGCACATTTTCAGATTCATGTTTTTTTAAGCTTCATTTTGACACCTGGATTATTCTGATAATTCAAACATTTCCAGAAATGTAGATTAATTTATCTTTTTAATTACAATAATACATTATTATTTGAATGTTAATGAGAAATTGGTGTTATTATTTTTTAAAGAATAAACCTAACATAGTATTTGGATATTAAAGTTTTCAAGGTGGAAAGAAACAAAATCTTTGCAGGTTGCTGGAAATATCTTACTCAAAATCATTTTTTTAATTGATACATTTTTTTCCATGGTTCTACACTAACTTCTTGCACTGATTGCACTGGTGTTTCTAAACTTTTTTTTGGTTCACCAGCACAGTTAGTGCACCCAAATTTTCAACCGCGTCATATTTAACATGATAGTTTTACAGGTTCTCTCTTTATTTTATTTATTTATCTGGCTTATATTCCACAATCTTAAAATATGATTCATCATGCCAACAGAAATATGTCTTTGTGTTTCAGGAAAAACAGGACCTCAAAGCCCCCAGGAAAACTCTCCCTCTCCTGTCCAATTCTGATTGTGTGTTCGTCCAACTGCCTGCTCACGGTAGGAGATGTGCCCATCACAACATTTCCCAAAGACATTTTATGTTTAAACATTTGAAGTTGTAGTGGCTCCCTCATTTTTCATGGTGCCCAGTAGTATACTCTCCATTTTTCATAGCAAAAATAGTTTTTATTTTGTTGAGGGTGTTTTATATTATTTTTTAAAAATATAATCAAGTGTTAACTACAGTTGTAATTGGGAGTAGTAGTTGTTGCATTGCTCCTGAAACCATTGTGATAAAATAAATGTGTTGAAGTTAAAGAATACCTTTCATTTTTTGACATTACAGAAAATGTTTGAATGTTTTGACAAGACATGTATGTTATTACGTTTGTTGGTTAAATTTGATAACGGGTTGGAGAAAATCTAATGTTGCGAAAGCATGCTTGTCAGGATTTCTTAAATATAAGTTTTCTTAAAATACAATTTCTAATCTTATTTTAGGTAGGCTTTGAAACATCTGTAGAACTAAAAATGAGTAAAAGTTTTAGGGGATGTATACTAATTTTAAGCATCACACGCTTACTTTAAGACAAAGCCCACCCAAAATTGTAGTAAAATATTGCTAAGAATGAGATTTTTGCAGCTAGGTTTAAGATTGTTTATCTTGTAAAATGATAAAATGTCTTATTTTTAGAAATCGTGTCAAGAAAATTTTCACTTGTTACCAGATCTTTTTGCTTATTTCAATCCAAAAAAAACTAATTTTAAGTTGTTTTAAACTTGTTTTCAGAGTAGACTTTTCTCCAGTGTACTACTTTTGAGCATCAGAATCTTATTATAAGACACGAAAAGCTCACAATTGTAGTAAAATATTGCTCAAAATTAGATTTTTGTAGCTAGTTTCAAGATTCCGCATATCTTGTTTGACTTGAACAAAATGTCTTATTTTAAGAAATCTTGTCAAGTGAATTTTCACTTGTTCCATTGGCAGATTTTTTTGCTTATTTCAAGCCAAAAAAAATCTTGTTTTAATTTTTTTTTCTTATTTTTAGAGGGGCATTTTTTTCCAGTGTAATTGTTTCACGGGGCAACCATAGAATAAGGTCCTTGGTTTGTTCTGATATTATGTCAATCCACATTCCAACAGTCATGCTACATGTGACTGTGGTGGTGTTGAGCACAGCTCCACACTCTCGTCAAGCCCATCTGAAAGTAAAAGAACAGTATACAAACATTAGGGTTCATTTATGAACACACACACCTAGATTATATATATGTAAATAAACACACACACACACCTATATAATATATATATATATATATATATATATATATATATATATATATATATATATATATATATATATATATATATATATATATATATATATATATATATATATACAGGAAGCCCTCGAGTTACGTCAGGGATTGGGACCTACGTGTGTGACTTAGGTCGATGTTGTCGTACCTCGCGGACCAAAAACACCTGCCTGTCGTAGGTCCGCGTTTCTGACATAGGTCGCGGCTATACCGCTAACGGAGCGCCGCACACATATTTAATGGCATGAGACTGAACAAGCAGACATACTAGGCCATAAACATGCACAGAACTGTACAGTAAATGAATACAGTACTGTACAATAAATAAAAAATATAATGTCTTACTTTGAGCTGGTCAAAGCCTGCCTTCGTCTTTTAGCATCAGCTCGCACCCGTCCGAGCTCCCCCAGCTTCCTTACGCTCCACACGCACACACGTGGTCAAAACTGTTTAAAAGAATGACTGTTAGCTTCTTAACTTCATACATTTGGAGCCAGAAAAAAAAAACTTACTGAAAGCCGTTTCTCCGCGATAATCCTCCATCCAAAACAAGCTCGGCGTTAGCTACGGTTAGGCCCCGCCATTAGCAGCAATGGTTAGCATGTCAGTTCATTCAAAAAGGCTGTCGGCTTTGTATCTCCGCGTTAGCTCGGTGTCCCCCGACTGCCAGGCGGACATTTGCGGCGAGCTCCCGGCCGCAGATGGCCCCTCCGCGGCATGTCGGCTCGGTGTCTTCGCCTGTGTTAGCTGCTCTGTTAGCTGCTGTCGTTAGCATGTCGGGCGGCGTTGTGGGAGCGATCGCGGGGCGATCCGCGGCTGCTCCTCCGGGCCTGAGACGTCCACAGAGTTGACCGAGTGTTTCCAGCAAATTTATCCGTATGAGGCAACCCTGAACGGACACACGGTCCTCTAGAGCCAGCTGACAGGAGCCTCTGGAGCTCCATTGACCGCAGTAGACAATTGTAAAATGGCGACCGGAAACGACCGGAAGTTGCGTAAATACGATAAAATTGTAATAAAAACGTAATATTAATAATTATACTTTATTTATAAAGCCATTTAAAACAACCACAGCTGCAACAAAGTGCTATACACATGAAATTAATAACATTTAAACACACAAAAAAAAAAATAATAATATTTTTTTTTTATCATATTTTTATTAAATATGATAAAATCGTAAGTCTGAGTTGCCGTAGGTCGCGGGTGACGTAGGTCGAGGGTTTGCTGTATATATGTATATATATATATATATATATATATATATATATATATATATATATATATACATATA
>JBBPBX010046676.1:12933-26494 GCA_038048925.1 Garcialebias charrua | reverse complement strand
GGTGGGGGTGAGTGCCAGGCTAACCAGGCTGTTGTACCCGGGCAGAAGCCCACAGCCAGCTGCCATGAACAGCATGAGGAGGAGCCTGGGGGTTTCACATGTGGAGGAGGACAACAACGAGGAGGACAGTGAATTCAGTAAAGAAGAGTCAGACTCAGAACCGTCAAGTGAGGGATGCCCAACAATCTGGACAGCTGTCCAGTTCAAGGCCAAGCAGACCTACTATCCATGGCTTGTAATGGAAAAGTTTGGGTTGATGCGGGGTCGGGGTGAGGGGCGGGGTGGTGATGCTCGGGAGAAGCGGAGCATGTTCTATTCACACAAGGAGAGATGTTGGTCAAACTTCTTTTTGTGCCGTGCTCTCTAAAATAGTTATTGTATCAAGCGTTGACTAATGTAGGTAAACATAGATGTTTAACAACCCGTTAGGCAATGGCATCTACTTTATTCAAAAAATTCTGGGGGAGCCAGAGCGCTCGCGTTCCAGCATCATTTGGTTTAAAAATCAAGCACTGGTTACAAGCTTCATCAGGTGAGATGGTTGAGACTGAGCATACAACCAGTTTTTCATCAGGCTAAGCTTTATAGGACAAAGATAAAGAGACCATTGAAGAAAACACGTAAATGAGTTAAAAGGGGGACACATCGGAGCTGCAGCAGCTTTGACAGTGACAGCAGTGTTAACCCTGCAGCCAGCATGGACGTACAGTGCAGCATGTGTCTCTTTCAGAGCATGTGGGTCCTGTATTTGTGTATGTGTCCATGCAAATGTAATTGTGGGGGCTAACCCTTCAGCACAATGCGACAATCTGTTCCCTGTGCACTGAAAGAGACACATGCTGCACTGTACGTCCATGCTGGCTGCAGGGTTAACACTGCTGTCACTGTCAAAGCTGCTGCAGCTCCGATGTGTCCCCCTTTTAACTCATTTACGTGTTTTCTTCAATGGTCTCTTTATCTTTGTCCTATAAAGCTTAGCCTGATGAAAAACTGGTTGTATGCTCAGTCTCAACCATCTCACCTGATGAAGCTTGTAACCAGTGCTTGATTTTTAAACCAAATGATGCTGGAACGCGAGCGCTCTGGCTCCCCCAGAATTTTTTGAATAAAGTAGATGCCATTGCCTAACGGGTTGTTAAACATCTATGTTTACCTACATTAGTCAACGCTTGATACAATAACTATTTTAGAGAGCACGGCACAAAAAGAAGTTTGACCAACATCTCTCCTTGTGTGAATAGAACATGCTCCGCTTCTCCCGAGCATCACCACCCCGCCCCTCACCCCGACCCCGCATCAACCCAAACTTTTCCATTACAAGCCATGGATAGTAGGTCTGCTTGGCCTTGAACTGGACAGCTGTCCAGATTGTTGGGCATCCCTCACTTGACGGTTCTGAGTCTGACTCTTCTTTACTGAATTCACTGTCCTCCTCGTTGTTGTCCTCCTCCACATGTGAAACCCCCAGGCTCCTCCTCATGCTGTTCATGGCAGCTGGCTGTGGGCTTCTGCCCGGGTACAACAGCCTGGTTAGCCTGGCACTCACCCCCACCACTCTCACCTGCTCCAGTACAGGGGCGGCACCAGGGGGGGGGGGGCGCTAAGGGGTACTAGAACACCCCCTGGAAAAGTCATAGCACCCCTGTAGCACCCCCAAGAAAATATCTGATTATTTTCTTTTTCATCTAAGTTAATAATCTTTAATATGTGGTTGTTGTGATATTTATTTATTATTTTAATTAGTGATTGTCTTTTTAAATTAGATGTGTTTTGTGAAAAACACAAAACACATCTAATTTAAAAAGACAATCACTAATTATATTGAGTTTAAAAAATCTGATCTCACAACAGAAAATTAACCTCCGACCCGGAAGTGAACATTCAAGTCACTGAAAGATCGGTAAACATTTTTAAAGTGCACAAAATGCAAAAATGGACCGTTTTCTATTACTCAGATTACCTAGAATGGAATCAGGAAGGATCATTTTTTGGAAAACATCAATTATTATATTGAGTAAAAAAAATATATATCTCACAAAAGGAAATTAACCTCCGACCCGGAAGTGAAAATTCAAGTAAGTTTGGTAAACATTTGAAATGTGCACGAAATGCGAAAATGGACCATTTTCTATTACCCATATTGCCTAGAATTGAATCAGAGAAGGAGGATTTTTTTGGAAGCAGACTGCAAACAACAAATAAATAATCATTTGGAAGAAGGATCAAGCCTACTGCCATCCTTCCACATCAATGGAGAATGCTGCTAATGCTGCTGGACAGCTGGAGGATGGAGCCAGCACGTTCAGGTACCTTTGGGCAGTTCCCGGGGAGTCTTCTTCATGGTCTATCCTGGTCTGATCCACCAGCAGAACTCTAGAAAGACGAGTAATGCCCTCAACACTGACCCAGTAAGAAGCAGAAACTGGTGACATGATGCGTCTGGTTATGCCATTTTTAGCTGATACAACTTGATAATTTCCTGGCTTGCAGTGATAATAAATGACTTATCTGATAACATCAAGTAACTTCTTTCAACCAAAATTCAAAGTAAACTATTTATTAAAATAGTCAAACTTTGTCTAAATTCATGTGTGTATAGAAACCAAAATAATTCCTGCTCAACGCGTCAATTTTGCCTTAGATAAGAGAATTAAGCCTTGATTGATTCATTATTATTGTTTGTTTATTATTGTTGTTGATTTTTAGTTTGATTATTTTTGTACTAAAACTTCAAAGACAGCTTTGGTCTCTTCTTTCAGATGAATGTTCATTTGTTCTGGTATAGAACTCCCTGTAATTCACAGATTCTACTTCAGTGACTTCTGATTATTAAAGGGTGACTATTCAAAATTCACTTTTTAATGTTTTTTTACTCAACTTTGGGTATTTACTTCATAAAAAAACAGTCCTAAGGCCAAAAAAATGCACCCAGTGGTTTATTTACTCTAAGTAGATTTATTTTACTGTGATAATTTAGGTTTCGTTTTGAAAACAATCGCGCTTGTGATGTCACAAGCGCTAGGACAACCCACCACAACCTGAGTCCAGAGCCATATAAAGTGAGAGTTGCGACACTCCCATAGAGTTGTAAGAATGGAATGCGGAAGTCACGTGGGTCATGGAGGGGGCGATTTGTTCCATGGCTCTGGTTAAAGTCTGAAGCTGCCTGCAGTAGCGCTCCGTCGCCGCCAGAGGGCGCAGCTCCACAAGGTTTCCATAGCCGTTGTTTGGAACGATTGACCGCCTGTCGGCGACATCAAAGAGTGTCGGAACTCTCTATATTATGGCTCTGGTTGAGCCCAGAGCCATATATATAGAGAGTTCTGACACTCTTTGATGTCGCCGATAGGCGGTCAATCGTTCCAAACAACGGCTATGGAAACCTTGTGGAGCTGCGCCCTCTGGCGGCGACGGAGCGCTACTGCAGGCAGAGTCAGACTGTAAAACAGAGCCATGGAACAAATCGCCCCCTCCATGACCCACGTGACTTCCGCATTCCATTCTTACAACGGAACTCTATGGAAGTGTCGCAACTCTCACTTTATATGGCTCTGCCTGAGTCCAGCCCCTCACCTAGCAACCCCTGGTTAGGCTCAACCCACTTCTGTATTAAACACATGACTGTTGTTTTTCATGATTTCATCTCATCTTTTGTTTATATGTTATTAATTTCATGTGTACAGCACTTTGTTGCAGCTGTGGTTTTTTAAATGGCTTTATAAATAAAGTATAATTGTTATTTTTATGTTTTAGTTCAATTTTTAGTGTATTTGCGATCTCTCCCAACGCGCCGCCGGCAAAAATTAAACGAGCATACCCCCGGCGTAGAGACCGGTTGCGACGGGACCCTCTTCTGGCTTGATGGAGCGGAGCTTCAACTGTACAGCCTCACTGAAGCCTCACAGGAGCCTCGCAGCAGCGAGGACCTTCTCCTTACGGATTAATTTACGGGAGACACTTGGTGAACTTTGTGTTGTCTTGACTGGAACAGCGATAACTCCCAAAATCGCCGCGTGAAACGAGCGGAGCTGGCTAACACCGGAAGAGGAACAAGCTAACATTAGCATCTGATTCTGGTGGTCTCATGCTAAAAGGAGCAGCAAATTGCGGCGCGCTCAGACGGGTTTCGGTAAGTTATCTTAAGCTAGCACTAACAGTAAGTCAAATGAGTAATAAAAAAACAACACATTACAGATACTGGCTGTTACAGAGGGCGTAAACAGATCTTTGAAGGGCGTGGACTTCAGAACTTCTATCAGAAACCGGTCGTTCAAAACGAAAGTTAAAAATGGCAGAATTAAAAAGGGTATAATTGATTATCTAAGAATTATTTTGTGCATTAAATTGAAGGAATAGGGTCTGGATAGCCCACAGAAATACCATAAAAATTTAAAAACCCCATCTGAGGTCCCCTTTAATAAAGTTGGTGTTGGTCAGTAAACTGACCAGCTGGTGCCCCACTTTAATGAATGAAAAATAAATAAAACAAATGTAGGGGAGTTGTGATGGAAGAGGTGTTACCCTTCTTCCTCCATCTTACCCTTCATTATTGCTACAAGCTTCTACCCTGAGGCTGTTAGACTCATGAATCCCTAGTCAGGATTATCACTGTGAAAATTACTGTGAAAAAATCACTGTGAAAATAATTGCTGTAATGCCACTTGATTGTTGATATGTGCTGCTGACTATCCATGATGCTGATCTCATGCTGCTGATTTATTTCATGTTGCTGTGTTCATTCGTCCTCATCTGCTCACACAGACTCATGTTCGTGCTGCTGTTGTTTGGCTCATTGTTTTGTACCAGTAGAGCTTAGTGTATTCTTAGTTTAGTGTTCATATCTTGGATCTTATTACTGTTTTTCTTTACAATTTGTATTTTTGTTGGATGTAACCGGGACCCTGTGCACATAGTTTCATTCCACCTCATGTACCACATGTGATGTGAACGACAGTAAAGACACCTTGCCCTTGAGAACTGAAAGAGCAAATTATCCTTCATATCACCCTCAGTAAAATGCTTAGCCCCCCTTAGCACCTGCTGAAAAATACCTCTGCAGCCGCCACTGCTAGTAGTATCTCCACTGCCACTGCCTTCATGTGCTTCGATTCTCGATTGTTTAGTTGTACAATGAGAAGACATTTTTAAATCAAATTGAATTTAACTGTCTTTTCGACTTTTTGATTGTTATTTTGACAAATTGGCACCATTGTTTTGGTACGTGACATGATTACCCATCAAACATTTCTCTCATATTTTTAATAAATAATCAAATTTTTTACTAATGACCCATTTAAACTGTAAAACTGATGTGCAATTTAGTTGTGCTGTTTAATAATATTATTATGTCACGTTTTCTGTTCTGCCGGCCATAGTTCCTGTTTGTTGTTCTCTTCTCCTGTCAACCTGCACCTCTGCCTGCTCACTTAACCACACCCACTCTGCTGAGTCACTGCAATCAGCCCTCATGTAGCTCACCTGTTTTTACCTGTATTTAAACCCCACAGTCACTCTACTCAGTGCCAGATTATTGAAAACCTCACAGTGTACACAATAAATCTTTTAAACCTTCCTGCTGTCTGTGGTCTTGTTCGAATCCCTAAACCCAGTTCTTGTCATATTATGTTTTTAATTAAATTGCCCATGACTGTAGTTTTAGGGGCAGAGATTTTTTATAAGGGTAGAGGCAGAAATGCTACTTGAAGGGGCAGCTATGTGATAGTAAGAAGTCGGAAGTGCTGTGTTTAAAATTTGTGTTTATGTAATTATTGTCATATTACATATCCAATACAGGTTTTATTAATTAAAAGCAGTCAAATTTGTTCATAACTTTATTATTAGTAAGCCTGAGAGTTACCGGATCCAAGCAAACAGTTACCGGAACAAACCCTGTCAAAATAAGAGCGTTACCGGATCCTGTTCCACAGGATCTGGCTCAAATTGAGCCCTGCTTGTAACTCCTTCAGTGGTCTCCAGTGTCTTGGTGGTCTCTCTCATTATTCTCATACTTGCATGGTCACTCAGTTTTTGAGGATGACCTGCTCTTGATAGATTTACACATGTCTCGTATTCCTTCAATGTCTTGCTGCTGGATGCAACAGAACTCCGGGGATATGCTGGTGAAGATTCTCAGTTGTCCAGGACATGATAAAATCAGAACAAGCGCTCAGTACGAAAACAACTGGACTTTATTTGTTACAGAAAACGTTTCACCCTCTATCCAAAGGGCTTTTTCAATTCAAAGGAGCAGCCTGTGTGACAGTGAAGTAGGGGTGGGCGATATGACTCAAAAATTATATTGTGATATTTCAGAGCATTATCACGATAACGATAAATTCGTGATATAACCAAAAAAAAAGTATTTATTTGACAAATTTAACTTAACATGTTGCTTTGCAGTATTATATAAAATTTTAAAAAAACAACAAGGGGTAATTTTACTGAAATTACTTTTTTTAGTAAAGTATTCAGTCTCCCAAGTATAAAAATAAAAAAAATAAAAATGATCTGTTATTTAGATTGTGTTACGACCCGGCTCAGCCAGGAGAAGCGGAAGTAACATTAAAAACCCAGATGGAACAAGGTTGAGTAAAAGTAACAATTTAATTGGTCAGTTTAAAATAAAATTTTAACATTAGCAAAAGGACACAACACAAGTTTCATTCAAAAACAAAAGTTGGTCCTAATTTAAAGAGGAGCCACTTGCTCCCACACACAAAAGTCAGGGTAGGGCTGAAAGGCGTGCAGCTTCACCTGCACGCCTGAAGCTCGTTAGTGTTTCAGCTTCCTCTGTTCATGCAGGAACGTGTCATTTCTCTGATTCATTTTTTTTAACTGAACTGCCGTGGACCGACTGTGGAACCTAATAGACAGCTGAGCTACGCGTGTTTGAGATAACAGCGAGGCTGCAACCGGCAGCACGCGCAGCGGCTGAAGAGCGGGTTGGGGAGGGGGAGACATTTGAGCTCTCTGTGCCTGCGTGCAGGCACAGAGAGGGAGAAGGGATAAGCTGCCTGAGACACGAGTTGTTGTTTTTTTTTAGCATTTTAGCCAGCAAATATTGCACGCAGACTGGTGGAGGGAGGTGCGCAGTTCTGTTTTGTCGGTTTAAGCGCTCGGTTGTTAAGGGGGCGGGGCGTTCTGACGTATTACGTCATGAAATTAGCATATCATGATATCATTTTTTTGCCCGGGCAAGCTGTTTTTACCGGTATTATCGTGGACGATATGATATGGCCCAGCCCTACAGTGAAGTTTTATACAGGCTGACATGCCACGCACCAACCTATGTAAATTGGAAGCTGAGATAACGCCCACACATACCTGAGATAACATACCCATCCTATGTAAATTGACAAATCAACACATCACACCTTAACAGTAGGGGGTTTGTTAAGGTCTTTGTTACTCTAATTCACAGAAGCAGCTACTCTGTTCTCAACAGGTGTGAACTGTCTGGGAATCAGATTTAAAGCTGCATTATCCACCTTATTTTCGTTTTCGCGGCATTACCCATAATTCATAGCGGAAGCCGGGAGTGTACTTCCGCCCGCGGTCCCGCGCTCTTGTTTACGTTTGTGGGGAAACATACTTGCTAGCGATTTATTTATTTACACAAAAGTTTCCTTTACCTCACGTAAATGGAAGCACATTAGAGGTGGGTTTCAAGGATGTTTTAAGAAGCTGCGAAGATAAGACGTTATCTGTGCTTCAGCTGTCACTCTTTTCTCACTGCTCACGGACAGGCTGACTGGACACTGTGGAAGGTACATCACTTATTTGGATATCAGAATATTTAGATCACAGCCAGACATTAATATAGTCAGAGTTCAAGTCTGTGCTGTGAATGGAAGCATACATTTAATATAAAATTTGTTGAAAATGTCACAAGTAAAATGTACAAAGTTGAAACACATGCTGTTTAATTAACAAGTTGATGATAAAGTAGTTATATATTTTCTGCAATATTCAAAGACAAGATAATATGAAATATGTACATTGTTTTGAGAAAACCATGTGTTGCCATTTAAAGAAGAACCTGTTACATTGTGGTTGAATAAAACAAAAAAAGAAGTCATTTTTCAGTTGATCTCATACATACACTATTACATAAGCTTTTCAACAAAAACATTCATGGTGTAGAGATATTATATACAAAAGAGAAACATAGAAATTATTTACTCCATATCTAAAAATTTCTGTGTTAAGGTTCTCTCAGGTCGTAGAATCTTCAATCACCAGCAGACTCCCAGGACATGGATGGAAACTCGACTTGGTCCAGACGAGTTAAAATCTTCTATAAATAAATCTGCTGTTCATTTACATTTGTTCTTTTTGTTGTTATTTCAATAATTAAAATACACTGTTCAATGTCTAATAATGTGAAGTAGTTTCATTGTGATGTCACCCATACTACTCATTGTAATACACATAAATAAAAACTAAAGGTCTTGATTGTTCTTAGGCCAGTGTTTTTATTCACATGTGCAAAGCATAAAAACATTCATTTTGCTTATAAGTTTTCATCACCCAGGAGACTGACAAAGTTCAGAATAAAAGCTATAATTATACATTTAAAACAGTTGAAACTGAATACTGTACAATATGACAACTGTGGGTGGTGTTGTCTTAATGAAAATGAATTGGCACAGAATAAAGATCAAAACCAATTCAACAAGCAATGATGGAGACCAGCAAACTGAACAGATTTCATGTGGAACTGTCCGATTTCAGCCAACTCCACATTAATCCAAGGTGTAGATCTGCGACTGGACCCAGGTGTACAAACTTATCTCTGGATGGATCTCGTGGCTTCAGTCTTCTGTAAAGTAGAAAAAGAAAACTTGTCTTGTCATAGACAGTGTGTACAGTACAGTATTAGTACTAAAATGAGTAAATAAAGCATTTACTTAATGTAGGATCTTATCTCTGGATGGATCTCGTGGCTTCAGTCTTCTGTAAAGTAGAAAAAGAAAACTTGTCTTGTCATAGACAGTGTGTACAGTACAGTATTAGTACTAAAATGAGTAAATAAAGCATTTACTTAATGTAGGATCTTATCTCTGGATGGATCTCGTGGCTTCAGTCTTCTGTAAAGTAGAAAAAGAAAACTTGTCTTGTCATAGACAGTGTGTACAGTACAGTATTAGTACTAAAATGAGTAAATAAAGCATTTACTTAATGTAGGATCTTATCTCTGGATGGATCTCGTGGCTTCAGTCTTCTGTAAAGTAGAAAAAGAAAACTTGTCTTGTCATAGACAGTGTGTACAGTACAGTATTAGTACTAAAATGAGTAAATAAAGCATTTACTTAATGTAGGATCTTATCTCTGGATGGATCTCGTGGCTTCAGTCTTCTGTAAAGTAGAAAAAGAAAACTTGTCTTGTCATAGACAGTGTGTACAGTACAGTATTAGTACTAAAATGAGTAAATAAAGCATTTACTTAACAGATCTGTCATTAAATAATATAAATAAATATAAATAATACTGTATAAACACGTGTGCAACACACAGTTATATTATTTAATGACAGATTTGTTAAGTAAATTCTTTATTTACTCACATTTTAGTACAAATGTAGCTTCATGTGCACTTTTCTCCTCTTTAATTTACATCATTATTGTAACGAATAATGTGGGGTAAGGTATTTAAACACTTACTGGACCACCATTATTGTAGAGATATAGGACTTACTGGTCAGTTTACTGACTTACCTATAGTTTTAGGTGCGCATCGCTGAGCAGACTTTTATCTGCACAAACATGCCACCAATTCACGGGGTCTCAACTTTTTCAGAATAAATCAATAAATCTGTGATGTGATTAGCCAGAAATGTAACTTCACAAGAGAATCCAACTTATGTTGGTCTACCAGAAAAATAGACCTTTTATTGAAACTATCACAAAAATTACATTAAACATTTGTATCGATATTAGCTCTGATTTAAAACTACGTTGACAAGAATTCAAATTAAAACAAACAGACAGGATTTAACTGTTAGCACATTACTTGACAGATTAATAGCTTATGAAAAATAAGAAATAGGAGGAAGAAGATGAAAGCTAAGTTAACTGAAATTGATTATTTTGAGCAGACAGGGTGACACCTTTGAGTCTCGGGTGTGCTGCAATGGTTTTACATCTCTGTTGTTCAGGGCACCTGGGACTCAATTTTATATACACTTTAGACATTCATTCATAAACATCTTCATAAAAGTCACATATAGGGAATGGAGTGAGCACTATGGCTATGGGTGGCGGGATGACATCAATCTCGCCCCCATGCCTATGCTCACTCAACATTATGCATTTAGACAATAGGGCCTGGGTCAGAGTTGGAGTGGAGGGGAAACTGGTACAATGCTAGCCTTTGCTCCTTCTCTTTCCCTTTTAAGTACACTTTACAACAACACTCACCAACAGTACATTTGGGGACGGGGGTGTGTGTGTCGGGGTCTTGATTTGTTAATTTCAATTTTATTTATGTATTTATTTATGTATATATATATATATATATTATTTATTTATTTTACTCTTACCCCCCTGGTTGGCTGGTGGACATTCTGGGGGTGGGCCGTCAGGGGTTGTGCTGGGGTGTGGGGGGGGTCCGGGGTCTGGGGGTTCGCCGTGGGCGGGGCTGGCGGGGCGCTCCCTCCGGGGTTGCTTGGGCTCGGGTGTCCTGTCCTGTCCTGTCGGCGGGGCGCGGGGTGGACCGGATCTTGGATGTCTGCTGCTCTCCACCCCAGAGTGAAAGGGCATACCTTCTGGGTTTGGATGTGGGCTGCCCCATGTAGGGAGCAGGTACATGTCTTGGACCTAGGGGGTATAGAGTGTGCATCGGGATTATGAATGGAGCGTGTCGTTATTGTTTGTCTTTCTGTGACTGAGGGTGAGGATGAGGGTGGGTCTGAATGAGTGTGTCTGTGTATGAATGTTTAAGTGTCAGGCTGGGACTTGGACTGCCACCTCTCTGATACTTCTGAGGCTACTTAATGTTGCGCTCCTGCCACGTGGCCCCCTGGTGGGTGTTCCTCTGCCTGCGGGCGTGCCTGGGGCCCTCACTATCTGGGGCTGGGCGCTTGGGCGTTTGTCGGCTCGGCCTGGTGGCTGCCTGGTGGGGCTCGTGTCCTCTGGTCCTGTCGGGTCTGGGCTTGAGGGATGGGCGTCCCCGGTGCCCGAGCCTCGGTGACCGGACCTGGGGCTACGTCGGTGCAGCGGGCTCCGGCGGGGACCTGTGTATTTGTCGCGATTGACCCCGGGGGGTCATTGTGTGTGGTCGCTGGTGGGGTTCGTCCGGTTCTTCCCCTTGGTCGGACCTGGGGAGTGGACGAGTGGCTCGTCCTGTTCGGGTGGTCCTGGGGACTCTGGGCTCGGGGTCCTTCCTGGGGTCTTGGGCTTTGATCACCCCTTCGTCTGTCTCGGGCTTTGGGGGGACGGGTCTCTGATGCTTCACACTCGCTATTAAATGTTCTATTGGAGGAACCTTATTCACTTATGCATGCTCACAACCACACACAAATGGATGCAGGGATGTATATGTAGATATGTAGATGGGTATATGAATGAATATAAATGTATATGTATGTATACTGTATACATATTTGTAGGAATGGGTATGTGTATTTATAGAAAGCTACTGCAAGGTCATGAATATTATCAGTCTTTATGTATGTATGTTTCGTTGCTATGTTCTGTCATGTGCTTTGCAGGATTGTGGACGGAGGTTGGGTGTGTTTGCCTTGTGCTCTTTTGTGGATAATTGTTGTTTTGTTGTCTTACTTTCTCTTTTCTTTCTTTCTCTCTTAAAAAAAAACAAAAAAAAACAATATTGGAGTGAGAGGATGGCTAAAAGGTGTGAAGGGAGGCCATCTATAAATAGAAAAAAAAAGACAAGAATTCAAATTAAAACAAACAGACAGGATTTAACTGTTGGCACATTACTTGACAGATTAATAGCTTATGAAAAATAAGAAATAGGAGGAAGAAGATGAAAGCTAAGTTAACTGAAATTGATTATTTTGAGCAGACAGGGTGACACCTTTTTCCCCACACGAGCAGACTGCTGGGCTCCCGTACGTTCAAGCACACCACGACTCGTTACCTGTTGACGGTTCGTCTCTTGGAGATAAGAGTGGAGAAGTGTCTGGACACACACGTGGATGAGTTTGTCCAACGGCCGTCCAGTTGGGACTTCAGCGTGTGTGGCTGATTCACGATACGAGGAACTCGCCTCCCTCGGCAGGGAACAAAGGTCAAGCGCGCTGACTGACTTTCAAAATAAAACTTCCGAAAACAAATTCTTTCAGAAATGAGTGAAAGGATCACAGTAAGGCTTTACTATGATTCCAGCTGAGACGTGGGTCGAGTTGACATATGACCGGGACGTCTCCAGCTTTCCCAGAGGAGAGAAACCAGTTGTCAGTTAGTTCTCTCCAAAACACTAAAGTAAAAAATGCAGGAAATGCCCATTATATGGGAGGCGGGGTCTGACCCACCTCCTTAATAACTATTGGCTGGTTTTAACAAAATAAAAGATGGAAGTTTAATTCCATAGGCAGAAAGTCTCTTGACGGACAACAGGAAAACTGTTTACATAAACAGCCAGGTGGCCTGCTTGTGAGCACAGAGAATATTATGGCTAACTTCATAGACAAAACAGAGAAGGAAGCAACAGCTAACCGTTTACCCTGAACTGTGTCTTAGAATCAGAGCCTGCTTGCTCTGCAGAAATAAAACCAGAAAGGTCAAACTCATGCAAGTAACAGATCATCATTAAAATGACAAAATATACTGTTGATCAATTCTGAATTAACACACATTAAAGAGAAAATTCAATCTGATTAATTAGTGTCCATTAATTCATAATAATTG
This sequence comes from Garcialebias charrua, assembly GCA_038048925.1. Taxonomy (NCBI): domain Eukaryota; kingdom Metazoa; phylum Chordata; class Actinopteri; order Cyprinodontiformes; family Rivulidae; genus Garcialebias; species Garcialebias charrua. The sequence continues at coordinate 13,622 of JBBPBX010046676.1, read as the reverse complement.
TTAACCAATATAAGTGTCCAATCGTCTCCTTGAGGGCTTCAAGAAGGTGTAACACTTAGAGTTTCAAAAAGATGCAGAGAGGTGTACTTGAAGGTCAAGCCTAAAATATCAGAGGTTAGGTGTATCACTACATTATTTTAAATGTGCTTTAATAACTCTGGTTTAATGACGGGTCAGGTTTTGAGGCCTAGTCATTGTTGACACGGTCTGTCTTTGAAAAAAGATGTGTAAACTGTCTCAATCATATCTAACCAGCTAAATAACAGTTTAACTAAAATAACACAGCCCAAAAAAAAAAGTCCAGGCTCAAGAACCAGCACTTTGTTGTGAGTGTTACCGTCTGGAAGTTAGCCTTTAAAGTAGCTACATGCTAAGCTAACCACAGCATTATCACAGCAGTACAGACGCTAAATCATGAAAAAAACAAAAAAACAGCTACTAAACAGACGGTTATACTCCGATATTGTTCTGACATGGTTTCACAAAATGATTTATATAGAATATTTTGTTTACCGAACTAAAGTTGATCGGAGCGCGACGTCTTCGAGAGCAGGTCCGAGGCTGAGTCAGACAGAGGAAGGAGCAGCTGTAGGCTCCTCCGATGGACATAGATCCTTCACGTTTACAACAGCGCGTTGCTCAAACGTATACCTGGCTGTAACACCCTCTAACCCAGCAAGAAACAACCC
>JBBPBX010046675.1:0-26494 GCA_038048925.1 Garcialebias charrua | reverse complement strand
AATAACATCGAGAACTAACTAAGAAAAACATCAACTAGTAATACACTAAGCCTAATATAGTGGGAATAAACAGCAGCACGAACATGAGTTTGTATGAGCAGATGGTCACAGATGAACACAGATGAACACAGCAACAAGAAAACATATCAGCATCAGCATGATGTGATATTTTGCAGTGTTTATTTTAATTTTATTTTTATTTATTCATGAGTCTAACAGCCTCAGGGTAGAAGCTGTTCCTCAGTCTAGTGGTTCTACACTTGATGCTCCTCAACCTCCGTCCTGAGGGGAGTGGGGCAAAGAGTGAGTGTGCTGGATGAGTGAGGTCTTTCATGATACAGGTGGCTCTTTTCCTGCATCTAGAGGTGTAAATGTCTGTGATGGTGGGGAGACTGACTCCAACAGACTTCTGTGCAGCCTTCACCACTCTCTGCAGAGCTTTCCTCTCTTCAACTGTGCAGCCTCCATGCCACACGTTGATGCTGGAGCACAGGATGCTCTCCACTGCACACCTGTAGAACGAGGTGAGAACTGGGCTGCTCAGACCGGCTCGTCTCAGCCGTCTGAGGAAGTAGAGTCTCTGATGACCTTTCTTGATCAGGCTGGTGGTGTTGTTGCTCCAGCTGAGGTTATCATTCATGTGTACACCCAAGTATTTGTAGCTGGAGACCACTTCCACTGCAGACCCACCTATTATCAGTGGGGCATGGGTGTGTTTGTTCCTTCTGAAGTCCACAATCATCTCCTTTGTCTTCTTCACATTCATGTGAAGATTATTCTCTTTGCACCAGCTCTCCAGGTGTTCCACCTCCTGTCTGTAGCTGGACTCATCATTGTTTGTGATGCATCCCACCACCGCTGTATCATCTGCAAACTTAACAATATGACAGCCTGGAAGTGTGGCTGTACAATCATATGTGAGCAGAGTGAACAGAAGGGGGCTCAGCACACATCCCTGAGGAGAGCCAGTGCTGAGGGTTATGGTGGAGGAGGAGAAGTTGTGGATCTTCACGGACTGTGGTCTGTCTGTTAAGAAGTCTAGTATCCAGTTACAAATAGAGGGGCTTAGTCCAAGTGTAGATAGTTTGTCTATCAGAGTTTGGGGGATCATGGTGTTGAAGGCAGATGTGAAGTCCACAAAGAGCAGACGCACGTATGATACTAATGTTGTATAATAAATATAAACATGAAAGACAACAAAACCAGGAGAACCCTTGACCAATTTGTTCTGCACCGGGCAACACCAGAGGCAGATATGGTATGTAAAAAAAAAAAAACTGCCATCTGGAAAAATATCCTTTGAGGAAGTGGAGAAGATCACTGAGTCTTCACCTGGTTGGCAGGTAAAAATTCAATAATTTCCAGTGTAGTGGTGAACCATGTTTAATTATTGATAGTTATAAACAAAAGTGTACAATTGACACGTACAAATAAATACATAATTGTGAATTTACTTTACACTATGCAAACATACAACCTTGTCCATCTTTAAAAAAACACAGTTCATATAGGTAAATTAATAAATACATTTCAAAATGTAGTTTAAATACAATGCTAAATTATAAATATAAACAATACACGTTTTTCCATTTATTTATCACTACATAACCTAGGCTATGTGTCACTAATGAACTTTAACACCTTTTGGCAGGCTGAACATGTCTATGGATGAGCTGTATGAGGAATGTGTGACTGCAAACAGCCTGATAGACCACCTCACCACCTCACCTCAGGAGAAAGAAAGGTGGCAGTCCCAGGGAACAGCAGAGAAGTGGATGCAAGTTCTTCAGGCAGCTGACCTCTCCAACATCCAGCTGTTGTATCCTTTGTCCTCAGCATCCCATCTTCCACTGGGTTTGTGGAAAGGATTTTCTCTTTCATGAAAAGTAAGTGGACTGATGTGCAAAACAAATGTTCTACTGAACTAATTAGAAGTGAGCTCATTGTCAGTCTAAATTATGAAATGTCTTGCTCAGAGTTTTACTCTTTGGCACTGAAAAACAGAGCATTCCTTGCTGCAGCACGATCTCAGCAGAAAAACAAATGGAAAAAATAGGTTGACTCCATAATGTAACGTTCCACTGTTTTAGTTTACAAGTTTTTTATTTTTACTACAAGTGGAAAGCCATGGCCTTTGAGGCACAATGTGTTTATGTTTACAGATTTACTACAAACTTTATTTGCACGTTGCACTAAATGCACTATTACAGAATGTTCGTATTGATTTTTTGTTATTTAATACTGTTTTAAGTTATTAAGCAGGACAGAGGTCTGTTTAAGAAAGATACATAATTCTGTTTTAAGTTATTAAGCAGGACAGAGGTCTGTTTAAGAAAGATACATAATTCTGTTTTAAGTTATTAAGCAGGACAGAGGTCTGTTTAAGAAAGATACATAATTCTGTTTTAAGTTATTAAGCAGGACAGAGGTCTGTTTAAGAAAGATACATAATTTTCAAAAGATATGTTTGTTTCTGGCAATTCTATTTGCACTAAAAATAAATGGTTAATTGTGTAATAATTTGTTTATACATATTTTTATAATTCAAAAACACGTATCCAAATGAATTCAGGTTGATTTCAAAGTGAGGAGGGGCAGGCAGGGTGTTTGTGTGTGTGTGTGTGTGTGTGTGTGTGTGTGTGTGTGTGTGGGGGGGGGGTTAAATGGGGTGACCAGCCCTGCCGAGAGGTGTCCCTTATTTATTTATCAAGGAGTTGGCAACCCTATTTTCAATGGGCATATATGCAGTTAAGACAGGTAGCTTAGTGCACCCCTAGTTTTTCAACATTAACAATATAATATAATCTAGTCTAAAAAAATGATTTTTGTGGGGGAGGTGGGGTTGTATACAATAGTATGTGTGGTGCAGCCTAAGCATTTGTCTTTGTTGTTGCTTTTTCTTACGCTACTTTTACTTTTATACTTTTAAGTAGTTTTGAAACCAGTACTTTTTTACTTTTACTTGAGTAAAAAGCTAGAGTTGATACTTCTACTTCTACAGAAGTAATTTTAAACCCCAGTATCTATACTTCTACTTGAGTAATGAATGTGAATACTTTTGACACCACTGGCCTTATGCAACGACAATGCCTTTTGCAGTGCCTTATAATTTGGTATACTGAGATGTGTACACTGAAGGGAAAGGTTCTTTTGAGTGAGGTTCCTGTGACAAGAACCAAGTTGTTAATATTTTGTGAAATGTTATCACTGGCGTTAAAGTGTCGGGAGCCACCTTTTAAGTTGGGGAGCGTGTGGTGCACCTGAAAATGTCACCACAATATTTGGTTTTCTTATGAATGTAAAGTATTTCCATGTGCAGGGGATCCTATTTTCAAATATATGTTATATTTTGTTTGCGGTTCGGCAATTTAATATGCCTGCATTTTTATAGTGTTTTTCTGAGGAGCGGTGATGACGAAGCGGAACCTTTGTTTTGGGGGGGTGCGTTGCTTCCAGGTTGGTTTTGGGGACGGACTTCACATGCTTTCTGGAGCTAAACGGCAAAACAATGGTCGTCATCTTTGACTCCTAATTTTATTATTCTTCAGGTCAGTACATGGTGAAAACACATCACAACTATGATGTAAGATGTTTACCTCTTATGTGAACAGCACATATCACTGTGGGGCGGTTTCTGTGCAGTAGTTGCAAGTGAACAGTCACGTTAAATCTGGCAGGATGCCAGCTCGCGCTGGGAAGGTCTCGCGAGGGAAAGTGAATAGAAGGATTTGATATCTTACTAACTTCGGGTTTTGAGTTTCACTTTGTTTTGTTTGAATGATATTCAGACCAAGTGTGGGAACTGAGGTTAAAGGTGGAACAAGGTTAGATTCTGCATTTGTTTTGTAAGTCTTGTCATTTTATTTTTGATCGGTGTTCAGTTAAAGTCAGTGTATATTTTAATGCTTAGATCAGTAAATATACAGCTAAGTGCAGTAGAGCCTTTGATCGGTGTTCAGTTAAAGTCAGTGTACATTTTAAATGCTTATATCAGTAAATATAGAGCTAGATGCAGTATTTGACATATTGTCTTCATCTAAGTGAAGGGTGAAAATGTGAGAAGGTTAATTACTGTAACACTGGTAAAAGAAGGAAACCAGGTTTGTAAATCATTAATACCGTACAGGTACACTGTAAAATATTGGTTTGTTAACAAATCCTATAAATAGACATGCTTTCTGGAGCTAAACGGCGAAACAATGGTCGTCATCTTTGACTCCTAATTTTATTATTCTTCAGATGGTGTGTCATCACTGTTGCAGCAGTCCTGACACTCGGGACCTGTAACATAAGGGTGGAACTGATGGACGTCTCCATCCAGTTCACTGAGCAAAAGCTCTCTATGACTTTCTTGAGGAAAGCTTTATTTTGAAACTAACCCAGAAGCTGCTACTATCTTTGACAAAGAAGGCAGGCGTCATGACACGTGAATCCATGAACACACCGAGGTACACCGGACTTCATAGGCCCAGAACCTGTGAGGTTCAGACTGCTCCTGCAACTACCAACCGAGACTGAACGTCAACAGGTACAGAGTTGCGGATGTTTCTTGGATCGTGCTGTGAAGTCGAGCTGGTTCTCGTACGGAGGAGTGTCATTTCTGGTTAAACTCAAGATAAATAACTTCCTCTCTTAACCTCTCCAACCTCTCCCTATTCCTCTTAAATCTTAATCTAGCTGGTAACTATATTTAAGCTAAAGAGCCACAGACTAAGTATAATGACATCCTGTATTTATGTCTGTTGTTACAATTTAAATGTGCTGACGTATTAAATTGCAAGAAAGTGAAATCATGTCAATCAAGTGTAATGGTGTTAATTTAGTTGATTTATTTTAAATAAATGGTAGTGTCTTTGACATACCAAACTAAGTTAACGTTTCCATTGTCACTTAATGGCTTTATTTATTTATCCATCATAAAGATCACAGAAATATTGGGTAAACTGAAAAAGAAAAGAATCCGTGAAATTACTATTCAATCTGAATAAGTAAATTAATTAAGGTAAAGAGGTCAGTATTAATATTGACCTCCTTATATCCTTTACAGCTGTCACTAGATTTATTCTGCCTACTGTTTTTTGATTGTTTACACTGCATTTAACCGTACTGTACACTAAATGCAATGTCATGTTTTATTTGTAGGTAACGGGGGATTCAGTTCAGAGAGGTCCAGTGCAGACTGATCCATGTCAGACTGAATCTGGAAATGGAGATCTGGACGTCTGCAATGATACACCCCAGACCCAAGATGAGCATAAAGGTTTGTGTTTTATAACTTGTGATCAAGAATGAGCTGACTTTGTCTTATGGTGCATTCAGACCGAACAGCTTTTCAGCAGCAGGAGCGTTCAGTTTACATGCAAAGTCAATGGGGGACGCGCTTCCAGCCGCATCTTGGCGTCTGGCGTCACGTCGCGTGCGTGTTGAACGTGCTGGAAAGCGTTTTCCGTTCACGTGAACCGGCTTCAGCCTCCAAACCGCGCATTCAGCATGCTGAAGATTTCGCCGTTCAAACTTTCAAACGCCGCTCAACTCTACCTGATTGGTTGGTGTGTCAACCAATCAGGGAGAGTCGGGGGAGAAGAGAGGGGGTCAGGGGAGAGTCCCTATGTGACGCGGAAACCAGTGACGCGGAAACCATTGCGCATGTGACATATTGTTTGTGGAACACAGAAAAAAACCCGCGGAGTCATGGAATATGGAAGAGAAACTCATTCAAGATTCAAGATTCAAGATTCAAGTTCCTTTATTATCCCCGAGGGGCAATTAGATTTGCAGTCAATAGGTGTGCACAGTTTCATACATACATATGCACTTACACACACATACACATATAAACACAAGACAATAAAACATTAAAATAACAGTGTTAAAATTAGTGTGCATTAAGAAACCTGATTGCTACTGGGATAAATGAGTTTTTAAATCTGTTCGTTCTACATCTGGGTTGTAGAAACCTGCGTCCAGATGGAAGCAACCTGAACTCGTCATGGAGTGGGTGATCAGGGTTTGCCAGAATCTGCCTGGCCTTGTTCACTGACCTCACCTTGTGTAGGTCTGCGAGGTTCCTTAGGTCTATGCCAGCAGTTTTGCTGCACATCCTGACAATCCCCGAGAGTTTGCTTTTGTTCTTACAGGTCAAAAGTCCAAACCAACAGATGAAGGAAAAGGTTAAAATAGACTCAATAAAACATGAATAAAACATTCTCATAAAAGTTGAATCAACATTAAAACCACAAAGCTTCCGATAAAAATACATCCTCTGGTGGGCCTTTTTGCAAAGTGCATTCACGTGAAGGTCAAAGGTCAATTTATCATCGAAAACAGTTCCCAGGTATTTATATTGTTGCACTACCTCCACAGCTTCACCGTCAATGACCACGGGAGCTGTTACTGAAGAATTTTTCCTGAAATCGATTATCATCTCCTTTGTTTTAGAAACATTTAGTTTTAAAAAGGAAGACTCACACCATTCTGTGAAGTCCCCAATCACAGGCCCGGGGTCTGGGTCATCACTGCTCAGAAGGGACAGGATGACAGAGTCATCGGCAAACTTTACAATGTGACGCTGAGGGAAATGGCTGCGACAGTCGTTTGTGTACAAAATAAATAAAAGAGGCGAAAGAACACAGCCCTGAGGGGAACCAGTAGAGGACAGAAGGACATCAGAGAGGACTCCATTAACTCTCACCCTCTGAGACCGAGCAGTTAAAAAGTCCACAAGCCAACATATGAGGCTGAAGTCAAGACCGTACAGACTTTGTAATTTCTCTGCTAAAATGTGGGGCTGGATACAGTTAAAAGCAGATGAAAAGTCGATAAAAAGCAGTCTTACAAATGTTTTTGCACCTTCAAGGTGTCCTAAAACCTTATTTAAAAGAGTTCCTGTTGCGTCCTCCACCCCTCTATGTGAACGATAAGCAAATTGAAGTGGGTCCAAATGATCTTCAACTTTTGACAAGAGGGTCTTGTGAACCAGTTTTTCAAATGACTTCATGACTAAAGAAGTCAGGGCAACAGGCCTGAAGTCGTTCAGGGACTGAGCAGTCTTGGATTTTGGGATCGGAACAATGACAGAGTCTTTCCAGAGCTGTGGGACCGTGCAGGTTTGAAGAGACATGTTAAAAAGAAAACAGAAGGTATCTGCAAGCTGCAGGGCACAGTTCTTAAGAATACGACCCCCTATACCAGTGTTTTTCAACCTTTTTTGAGCCAAGGCACAGTGTTTTCATTGAAAAAATCCCGAGGCACACCACCAACCAAAATTGTAAACATAGATACACTGTATCCGCCTATATTAAATATATAGTCATTCTTATCAAAGTGTCTTGAATAGGAATGAAATAAACACAAAAATGTATTTTTATCATGTTTTATATTTCTTATTTCAAATTGCACTTAACATGAAATTGCACTTAACATGCCTTGAAATAAACCTGAACAGTGCCACAAATTGTGGTCTTAAAATTAAAGAGGATGAAATTGCACTTAACATGCCTTCAAATACACCTGAACAGTGCCACAACAATATGGTCTTAAAATTAAAGAGGATGAAATTGCACTTAACATGCCTTCAAATACACCTGAACAGTGCCACAACAATATGGTCTTAAAATTAAAGAGGATGAAATTGCACTTAACATGCCTTCAAATACACCTGAACAGTGCCACAACAATATGGTCTTAAAATTAAAGAGGATGAAATTGCACTTAACATGCCTTCAAATACACCTGAACAGTGCTACCATTCTCTCTACATTTTACTCACTTAGTGTGAAACCTGTGCCTGTTTGGATGAACACAAAGCTGATATTCTGGCAGGAATTGAAGAAAGACACACACGAAGCTCTTCCTCAACAGCTCTCAGTCTCTCTCTGTTTTTAGTTTTTATGGCAGTTAGGCTGGAGAAGCTCACTTCACACAGATATGTTGTGGAAAATGGGAGCAATGTCAAAATAGCTTTGTTTGCCAGAAAGGGGAACTCCTTGGCAGCAGTCAACCAAAAACTGTCCAAAGGAAGATCAGCAAAGCTCAGCTTTAAACCACGATTTTGTCTCAGTTCAGTTAGTTCTTCCTGCTCCTGTAAAGTCATGTTCCTGCCAACAACTGCTGAGCTGTATGGGTCCCTAACAAAGTCATAGCATACCTGAACTGATGACTCAAAAGAGATGTAAGCCTCGCTGTACAGTCTCACGTTCACGGTTTCTGCCTTCTTCTGATTTCCACTTGGGCCTTCATCTGGGTCCGAATTTTGTCCAGGGACCAGACCGGATTTAGTATTTTTTCTTTTGAAAAAGTTTTCCATCGCTGCCTGTTTGTTTGAGAAGGTCCTCACTGTTTGTTTTGCTCACTGCTACACGTCACGTTCATGCGCCGCTACTTCTCTTGTTTTAATGTGCGCCGCTATGCTCCATACTGCCACCTATCGCGCGGTAAGGAAATTACACCAGTTAATAAAAATTTCATAATTTACTAATTTTACACGGCACACCAGACGATCTCTCGCGGCACACTGCTGTTCCGCGGCACAGTGGTTGAAAAACACTGCCCTATACCATCAGGACCCGGACTTTTCCTTTCTTTAGTCTTTAAAAACATGTTAACTACACTTTCAAAATCAATAGTCTTTGCTGCACCTGACGACGTTTCTTTAAAAACAGAAAGCTCTTCTGTAAAATCATTAGTGTTAAAACGATTGTAAAACAAATTAAAATCATTTGACAGTTCCACGGCGGACGAGGAGTTAAGAGTGATGTGAGTTTTCTTATTTGGCATTCCCATCATGGACTTCACGCCCTCCCACGCCAGCCGGGAGTTATTGGACCTGAACATATTTTCCACCCTCTCCTTATAGTTTACTTTAGCTACTTTTAATTCCTTCCTCACTTGTTTTTTTAGTATGTGGTATTGAGTCAAATCCCCCTTTTGAAAGCTAATGTTGCGTAAATTTATTGTTTTTTTAACTGATTTGGAGATCCAAGGTTTATTGTTTGCAAAAATTGTGACAGATTTCCTGGGAATGACTGATCCCTCACAAAAATTAACATAAGAGGAAATTGTGTCAGTAAGTTCCTCTAAATTAACGCAAGTATTTTTAAACAAATCCCAGTCTGTGAAGCTAAAACAGTCTTGAAGATTCTGGATGGACTCTTCAGACCAAACCGGAACCAAACGTTTCTCCGGCTTGTGTTTCCTCAGGACGGGTTTGTAGTGTGGGACCAAATAGACAACATTGTGGTCAGATGAACCAAGCGGAGCTCTGCTCAGGGATTTAAAAGCGTCTTTCACCGTGCCGTAACACAGGTCCAAACATTTGGTGAGTCGAGTGGGGCACGTCACATACTGATAAAAATGTCCATGTGACTTTCCAAGTCTGCATTGGTTAAAATCTCCCATAATAAGGTTAGGAGCGTCCGGTGAGATCTTCTGAAACTGCTGCACTGTTTTTAGCAGAGCCTGCGTTGCTAGCTCCGTATTAGCCTTAGGGTGGATGTAAACCAGAGTTATAAAAAGCTGCGGGAATTCCCTTGGCAGGTAAAACGGGCGGAGAGACACAGACAAAAGTTCAATGTCTGGTGTGCACATTGTAGCTGTGTTCGCGACAATTCCTTCACGACCAGTCAAGTCTGCTCTACTGAGACAGAAATAAAAAGCTCCTCGCCTCGCAGAGTGCAGTGACGACCAGGGTTGCCAGATCTCCAGACCGAAAGAAGCGATCAGCTCCTTCAAAACAAGCACAAACAAGCGGCTCGCTCTTTCAAAAAAAGCCCAAAAAAAGCCCAGCTGGCAACCCATCCCATTGTGTAAAAAAAGGCAGTTTTAAACAGTATAAACATATTTATTATGGCATTACATATATCTAGCAAAATTATACATAAAAGAACGTATTCAGTCTAAAAAATAAAAATACATTTTGCATTTTTCTCCCATCTGTGGTCGGATCCAGTCTTGAAGAGCACGCTCTTTCTCCCAATCTTTATTATATTTTTTTCCATATTTACCCCACTTAGAGCTCACATTAGCGTTGTCTTGTCTAGACAAAGAATAAAGAACAGAGACAAAGAATAAAGAACAATGTTGCATTCGCGTGTAGTCGGATGTCCCGTGAAGATACACGGTTTTTAATTTTAAACTCACTTTGAAAGTAATTTTCATTAATTTATCATTTTGTTTGCTAAAAACGAACATAGTTGAATGATACAAGATATATATGTGGTGTCACTATATGCAAAGTTCAAAAATGATGTCACAATACTGTAATGTATACAGCAGTGTTCGTGCATGTATATTACAGAGTGTCAGTGAACGCACCGCGAGAGAGAGCGTGACGTAGGCACGCGGGTTCAGTGTGTGTGTGAAGATAGAAAGTGCAGAGAACGGAGTAATGCAGGATCGTGCCGTCTGATAAGTGTATTGTGCAGTTTAAACAATAAAGCTACATCAGCACCAAACCAGCATATTTATTAAGCGTGCAGAGAAACATCAAAAATACCTTTAAAATAACTTCAGGAGTACATTTCACAAAACAAGCCCAAATAAGCGACGCAACACCCATGGTAAGCACAAAAAACCGCCACAAGCGGCTCACCGAATTTAAAAGCGACTCCAGGAAAAAACAAGCCCAATGCCGCTTGAAATAAGCGGACTTGGCAACTATGGTGACGACTCGGTACACCGGTAAGCTCCTCCCACACACCCCGCAGCAGCAGGGTTGCCAGATAAACATGAATTTTTTTTTTTTTTTTTAACCCTTTTCAGTGCAAATGTTCACTAAACTCAACACATTATTGATCTTATCAGACCCTCACACAGCAAATATGACAGTTTGGGTAAAAATAAAATAAGCAACAGTACTATGGCTCCCGTCTGTGGAATAGTCTGCCGGAGAACCTGAGGGCTGCAGAGAATGTTGTTGTTTTTAAGAGCAGGCTCAAGACCCATCTTTTTAACTGCATTTCCTGAACTGGTTCATCTCTGTTCACTCTATACATTTTCCATACTACTGTATTTAATTTGATTGATTGATTTTATTTATTTTGTGTCTGTCGTTTGCTTTAATTTTGTGAGTTTATTGTTTTATAATTCTGTACAGCACTTTGAGCTGCTTTTAGTATGAAGGGTGCTTTATAAATAAAATGGATTGATTGATTGATTGATTGATTGATTGATACTAGATGATTAATTAATTCTTATCTGGCAACCCTGCGCAGCAGTTTCGCTTCTGGCTTTTTGGTCTGGACACAAAGTGCGTCCACTTGCGTGCGTGACGAGCTATTTGGAGGTTGAAAAGCTGTTCGGTCTGAATGCACCATTAAACTTGTGCTGTAGTCATTGTATCAGCATAAAACACATTCACTATAATGAGAGAATCTGCATGCACAGAAAGAGTTAAATAATAATAATGATGATGATGATGAAGATGATGATGATGATGATGATAATGATACATCTTTTACACATGTGTACGAGTCCCTACATAAATAAATTTTGAATATCAGATGAAGATTTATACATAAAATGGTAAAGTCAGTTAAAAAATAGGCTTTTATGCTTTTATTTAAAAAAAGCTTCATGGTTAACATAGCCAGTAATATATGGTGCTTGTTTTCTATTTCAGATGATGAACCACCTTGTAAAAAGAAGAAAATGTCAGCGCTGGACGAGCTGTTGGGAGAAGACTTTGAAGTAAGGATGGCAGCTAGATCTGTGAGGGACCAGGCCAATGAAGAGGTCAAGAGGTACAGAGAGCGTGATCCTTTTCCCCTGACAAAAAACCACTACAGTGGTGGAAAGAGCAACAGGACTTGCTACTGCTTTCATCTATGGCTAAAATGTATCTCTGCATACCAGCCACCAGTGTAACATCTGAGAGAGTTTTCAGCACTGCAGGAATTGTTTCCACAAAACACAGTCTACTCAAACATGAGCATGTGGATCAGCTGATTTTCCTTAAGAAAAATCTGCCGCAAAAAAAGATGATGATGATTATGATGAATAAAAATATATGTAACTACGGTAAGCACAAACATAAGGTAGTGAACTATTTCACTGTGTTTGATTGCAGATTTAACCTGGCACATTTGAATGTAGAAATGTTGGACATTACTTTTGTTCAGACTGCCTCCCCAGGTCAAAAAGCTGCAGTTTGATTTATTTTAGCAGGTCTTTTTAGGTCCATGTTTAAAAATAAACACATTTAACATGTGATTCTTTTGTTTGGCTTTTTACTTTATTTTTACCAGTGCTTTACAGCACCCTTTTAGATATGATATATGTGGACTTTTACAAATTTAAAAATGCTCTAAGAATGTCACATTTATAGAAATGGTCCTTTTTCTTTCATAATGAAATATTTGTCTACATAAACAAATGTTAAAACGTAGAATTATTTGAAGTTGAATCGAATCCAACCGAATTGTTTTTACACTGCATCGAATCGAATCGTTCCGTTTTTAAAATAAATCGTTTTTTAATCTAATCGTAACCTTTGTATCTAGATGTGAATCGAATCATCTATCACACAGAGATGTACAACCCTAGTAAATGTGTAGCGGTTAAGTCCATATTTTTAATGGGTACTATTTTGAAAAATAGCTCATGAACCACAGAACAGATTTTTATCAAACTTACAGAAAGTAATCACTAGAAGGACATTTACAAACTTTTAGCTGTATGAGACATTTGAGCTAAAATTCGATGTTTTATAACTGTAAATATGTAGCAGTTAGCTCCATATTTTTAATGGGTACTATTTTGAAAAATAGCTCATGAACCACAGGACAGATTTTTATCAAACTTACAGAAAGTAATCACTAGATGGACATTTACAAACCGTTAGCTGTATGAGACATTTGAGCTAAAATTCGATGTTTTAGCTTCGTAGATGTGTTAGCTTATAGCTCCGTATTTACCGTAAATGGGTACTATTTATCTAAATAACTCATGAACTACAGGAAAGATTTTGATCAAACTTACAGAAAGTAATCACTGGGTGGACATTTACAAACTGTTAGCTGTATGAGATTTTTGAGCTAAAATTCGATGTTTTATAACTGTAAATGTGTAGCGGTTAGCTCCATATTTTTAATGGGTACTATTTTGAAAAATAGTTCATGAACCACAGGACAGATTTTTATCAAACTTACAGAAAGTAATCACTAGAAGGACATTTACAAACGGTTAGCTGTATGAGACATTTGAGCTAAAATTCGATGTTTTATAACTGTAAATGTGTAGCAGTTAGCTCCATACTTTTAATGGGTACTATTTTGAAAAATAGCTCATGAACCACTGGACATATTTTTATCAAACTTACAGAAAGTAATCACTAGATGGACATTTACAAACTGTTAGCTGTATGAGACATTTGAGCTAAAATTCGATGTTTTAGCTTCGTAGAAGTGTAATAATAATAATAATAATAATAATAATTAATTCAATTTATAACGCACTTTTCATTACTGAAAATCTCAAAGTGCTACACATATATTGAATGCTACACACATTCATAAACCGGTGGCGGCAGACTACCATGCAAGGTGCTTTCCAGTCCTACCGGGAGCAACTCAGGGTTAAGTGTCTTGCCCAAGGACACAACAACACATATTTCAGGTTGTCAGCGGTGACGCATAACATACACGACGCGTCAGCACTGACACATAATAGATGCAACTTATCGAGAGGTGCGACATGTTTATGGATTTTCCTAATTTATTGCCAATATTTGGACGATACGACTTATAGAGTGGTGCGAATTATAGAGCGGAAAATGTGGTCGTTTAAAAATTGGGCTGCTGCGTTCTGGGCCAGTTTTAGTCTTGAAGTGGTGGTCTGACTGATACCAAATAGGAATGAATTGCAGTAAGCAAGCCTAGATGTAATAAATGCATGTATTACTGTCTCCAGGTTATTTTTGGATAATATGGGCTTCAGCATAGACAGTCGCCTCAGCTGGAAAAAACAGGATTTAACGATCATATTTACATGACTGTTGAGTTTCATGGAAGGATCTAGCCTGGCCCTCGCCTTCCTGCACAGCTCCGCTCAATTCTCATTTCCCTTCACTGCACAGTCTGGGACTTCTCCCATAGACAACGATTTCTCCGGCCGATTTTTGACCGGACCAATCAGAGAACAAAAGGCGGAGTTTTTGGCCCCTAACCCACGCCCCCACCTGTCCCAGCGCAGCCAGCGAGCATTCGCATGTTCTCATTCAAAGCGATGCAAAGCGATGCAGGACTGTTTTATATGTGACACAAATGTATTAAATTCCCCTTCTTAATCCCTTATCTGGAGTTTTCTTTTGTTTTTTTGGCCAAAAGTCAAGTGATCGCTCGCTCCCTCCTCCTCCTCTCCCTCCGCTGATGAGGAAACGTCTCAGGTTGTCACGAGAATTAAACTCGGGTTTTACGTTGCTGCCCGAGTCCCATCAGATTTCCTGGTCTTCTGGTGTGTTGGACCAGCGATCCATGGTTTTATTTTATTAGAACGTTTTATTAACATTATAAACACAGAATATGCAAAGGCAGCGAGAGAAAATTCAGCAGGAGGCGGAGCTGAAGTCAAGTTCAGAAGACCACGGGGGAGCGCGCAGCCAACGAGCATTCGCATGTTCTCATTCAAAGCGATGCAGGACTGTTTTATATGTGACACAAATGTATTAATTTCCCCTTCTTAATCCCTTATCTGGAGTTTTCTTTTCTTTTTTTTTGCCAAAAGTAAGTGATCATCGCTCCCTCCTCCTCCTCCTCTCCCTCCGCTGAGTGAAATGAACAAGGAAATGACTGAGGTTGTCACGAGAATTAAACTCGGGTTTTACGTTGCTGCCCGAGTCCCATCAGATTTCCTGGTCTTCTGGTGTGTTGGACCAGCGATCCATGGTTTTATTTTATTTTATTAGAACGTTTTATTAACATATAAACACAGAATATGCAAAGGCAGCGAGAGAAAATTCAGCAGGAGGTGGAGCTGAAGTCAAGTTCAGCAGACCACGGGGAGCAGCCATCAGCAGAGGCCACGCCTCCAGCAAGAATTGTTTCTCAATGGAGAAAGTCCAGACCCTAGTCCGAAACGAAGTGAAGGACAAGGGTCTAGTTTTAACCAGGCTAGGAAGGATCCATTATCACTCCCAGATTTGTGACTTTTTGTTTTTCAGACAGGGGTAGAGCAGAAAGGTTGATGTAGTGGTTCGAGGTTGTGTCATTGGGAAGGAACAATATGGTTTCAGACTTCTTATCATTAAAACTTAAGAAATTTAAAGCCATCCAGTCCATGATGTCACACAGGCAGTCGAGCAGAGGTCGAATAGAGCATGAACTATTTTTTCTTAGGTGGAAGTAGATTTGACAGTCATCAGCATAGAAGTGGAAAGGTATGTTGTGTTTCCGGAAAATAGCACCGAGTGGCAGCAGGTATAAGGAGAATAGGAGAGGACCCAGGATGGACTCCTGCGGAACCCCCCATTTAAGTGCCGCCACTGCAGAACTAAAATAGTTGATGGACACACAAAAGGGTCTGTCAGTGAGGTAGGATCTGAACCAGACCCTGTGATGCTCAACCACTGCTCCAACCTAGTAGTGAGGATCTCATGGTCGATGGTGTCAAAAGCGGATGTAAGGTCCAATAGGACAAGCAGCACTGAGTCACCAGTGTCTGTGGATAGGAAGATGTCATTAAAAACCTTCAGTAGGGCAGTCTCAGTGATGTGGAGAGATTTGAAGCCAGATTGGAATAACTCGAGGATAGTGTGATCCTCCAGGAAGCACTTCAACTGGGACTCAACTATTTTCTCTAGAAGTTTAGAAACAAATGGGAGTCTGAAGACAGGCCTGAAGTTAGATACCACTGAGGGGTCAAAGTTTGGTTTTTTTCGATCACCAGGATCAAGAATAGTTTTTCACTGATAAAATTAACGAGTTACTAGTGAAGAGTTGTAACAAAAAAGTTTTCTCGTGTGGAGACTTCAATATTGATCTTGGGAACAAAACTGATTCAAATAACATCGATACATTTATAGATCCAATGTGCAGTTTGAGTTTCTTTCCGTTAATAACAAACCCAACAAAAATCACATCTCATAGTGCTACTATAATTGATCATTTTTTTTTACAAATGTCATAGTGACGTGACAAGTATTTACCAATTTTCAGAATTTATAAAAATGATTTCATTTGTAAGAAAATTATTAGAAAAAAGAACAAATTACTGTATATTCTGGAATATAGGTTGCAGTTTTTTGCCTAATTTGCATGCCCTGCGACCTATAGAGAGGTGAGACCTGTTTATAGATTTTTTCCCTAAATTTTTAGACCAATTTTTGGCTCAGATATGACCGTTTTTCATTTAGGCAAAAAATGGTGCAGTACCACTTTCGGCTGCTAGGGTACACCCACCGACCGTTCCCACCTCATGTGTCCGAAGGCAGCCTCCGTTGGTCAGACTGACTCTGTCGCAGCCTGGCCTCCTGCTCTGGAGCCCTGAGTCCACCGACCATTCACACATCATGTGTCTGAAGAAAGCCTCCTCTGGTCGGACTTACTCTGTCGCTGCCCGACCTCCTGCTCTGGAGGTAACTACTATTAGCTGTGTTGTTAGCTGTGTTTGTTAGCAAGATAAGTCAAGAACCACAGGACAGATTTTTATCAAACTTACAGAAAGTAATCACTGTATGGACATTTACAACTAACTAGCTTTATGAGATGTTTGAGATTTAAAAAAAATCGATCTTTTAGCATCGCTGTTAGCGGTTAGCTAACTATTACTATTTTACTATCCACTCGGTGGATTTTCTTTCAGCTTACAGAATGTAATTATTTGGTGTTCATTTACAAACTGTTGACCTGTATGAGACATTTGAGATAAAATGTGTTGTTTTATAGACGTAATCGTGTCGCGGTTAGCCTCGTTTTATTTCCGTGTATATTTTAGCAAATAGCTCATAAACCACTCAGCAGATTTGCTTTCAGCTTACAGAAAGTAATTATTTGCGTTTCATTTACAAACTGTTGACCTGTATGAGGCATTTGAGAAAAAAATTGTTGTTTTATAGACGTAATCGTGTCGTGTTAGCTTTGGTTATTTTCCTGCTACTATTTGTCTAAATAGCTCATAAACCACTCAGCGGATTTTCTTTCAGCTTACAGAATGTAATTATTTGGGTTTCATTTACAAACTGTTGACCTGTATGAGACATTTGAGATAACTGTTGATTTATTTATAATTTATTTTTGCAGTGCACGCGACCGTTTGGAAGACGTCAAAGCGAAACAATGTAAATCCAGCAGATTTGACCATTTTGTGAATTTATTAAGGAACAGTTAAGCTCAGGAACCCTTGTGCTATAATGTCAGCTATAATTTTTAGCAAACAAATAATTGTTTTTACCGTGTTAATCTTCTTAAAGCCTTGCTGTGCGCTCCTGTGGCAGACATTTGCAGCAGAGCTAAACACTCGGTCCACATTTCCGGGTTGTCTCAGCGGTGACGCGTCACGTCAGCGGTGGATGACGCGTTACGTCGGCGGTGACGTAGGTGCGATCTATATTAAGGTGTGACCCGTTTATGGATTTTTCCAATTTTTTGGCAATAATTGGACAAAGCGATCTATATAACAGTGCAACCTTTATTCCGGAAAATACAGTAATAAATACATCTAAAAAAGCATTAGATAAATTAAAAGACGATTTAGATAAACAAAATTGGGAAGATGTACTGTATATGTAAATGATGTAAATAAATCTTATAAGTTTATGAATATACTAGAAGTTTTGTACACAAAAAAGTGTGTGCAAATAAATAATAAACAAAAAACGATATTGTTGATCCACCATGGATGACAAAAGGACTGAGAAACGCATGCAAAAAAAAGAATAATTGGGGGCTGCCATTGCATGTAAATGCATGGAAGCCACCTATTGTTATTGTGCTCGAACGTGTGTCTACATTCTCGTCAGACGTTAATGTGGCCCGCACCGTAACGTCTACCCCCACAAAAGTTATATCAAAACGATGGCTCGGCCCCCTGATGTGTGCTATTACTTTTATTGGCATTTCGAGTTACCATGGCAACGTAATTTGCGAACAAAGACGTAATGAATCTCCAAATCCAGGAACTAGTTGGTTACTGCCCACTTATTATTCTACACCAGAAAAAGTTATCTTTTTCAACTTTAATACGGACCGAACCACAAAGTGAACCCCCACAAAAGTTATATCAAAACGACCGGCCCGACTCAGAGATGTGTGCTATTACTTTTCTAAGCAATCGGAGTTACCATGGCGATGTATTTTGCTAACAAAGTTGCCATATTTCCCCATTGAAAATGAATGGGAGAACACTCCTCACACAAACTGCTGCTGTCAAGTCACATGATTTAGAATCTGATGAAAACATACTCACTGTTGGTACTGTTTGAAACTCATAGAAAGTATTTATCAAATGTATCTCTAGAACTGATTAACATTTGGAGCCATTTTGATTCAAGATGTCCGGCAACAGCCTGGCAGCCCCCGTCAAAGTTTCTCCGGAACTTTCTAGTTTGTATTAATGTTTCTTGAAATCTAGAACACATGATACTGAAACCAAATATAAAAAGTATAAAACAAATTAGTTGGGATTATAAGAAAACACAAAAGAGGGAATATTATAGCAAATTATTACATACAAGTAGTGGAGATATGAGGGCAACATAGAAAGTAATGAACAATGTTCTAAGTAAAAATAAGGTTGGTACTGCCATTCCACAAACAGTGATATCAAAGCATAACAACATACTGTACATTTAGATCAAATGACACAGAATAAGATGTAAATGAGTCCCCGAGGCTCAATGTGATTAACCTGTCTGAATAAAGGTTGAAGGGAAAAAAAGATGGCTCGCACATAAGGATAATTATTTAATGAAGTATCACACATACATGTTTCACTTGACAAAAGCATAAACAGCAATGAGAATACACAACCTACAGATGTGGAAAGTAACTGTGGTAACGGACCACAAACATCTACACCTCAAAGATTATTTAACAACAAACAGGAGAAGTGAACACTTCAGTTCTGTGTGACCTCGGAGGTGGGGCGGCTGTGGCTGAGCGGTTAGAGCAGTCATCCTCCAATGCAAGAGTTGGGGGTTCGAATCCACCAGCAGTCACATGCTGAAGTGTCCCTGGGCAAGACACTGAACCCCTCATAGCCTCTGATGTGTGTTCCATCAGTGTATGAATGTGCTCTAAAGCACTGATTAAGGCTCCGGCAAAGCTGAGCGTCCTGCCTGTACGCCACTCTACGCGCGCATTCGGTGCGCACGCGTTCGCTGGCACAGCTCTGCTTTCGTTCTCATGCTAAATGCTTGCGTTTTCGCTCCAAATCCTTGTTGTAATTTGATCAGCTGCGCGCAGAGCAGGACAAACTGAGGTCGCTGATTGGTCACTTGCTGACACGCCTACTGAAATGATTGACAGCTCGAGTGGGGACAAGCAGCTGGCTCAGCTGCTGCCGTTGCGGTCTTTCTAACTTTATATGTTAATAAAAACTTCTAAAAAATAAAAATAAAAACAGGGAGCACTTTTCCTGCAGCCCACAGCCCACCAGGAAATATTTAAAACCTCGCGCAGCCAGGTAGGACATGAATTCATTCATTTCAGTCATGGAGTGAACGGAGGATGAAGCGATTACTCGACTTTAGGCAAAAAAACAAAAGAAAAGGCCCGATCAGCGATGAAGAAGAGAAATTTAATTCATTTGTGTAACATACAAAACAGTCCGGACCCGGCCAGTTTATTGTGAGACAACGCGCATCGCGTACGCGGTCGTAAAAAAAGAGTTTTGCGCGTTCGTGCCCTGCGGGACTACGCTTGTGCCTCTGCGTACGTACGTTGTACAGAGGCGTACTGCTTGTACGCTGAGCTCTACCGGGGGCTTCAGTCTCTTTAGAAATATTTGTTCAATTAGCTTTGTAGAGATCTAGTGCTGTTTGAATGGGTAAATGAGGGTAAATGTTAGACTGATTGGTAACTCTAAATTGACCCTGGGTGTGAGTGAGACAGGTCCCTCTTGTAAATGAGTCCCCGTGGCTCAACGAGGCTAGCCTGTATAAATAAAGGTTGAATGAAAAAAAAGGGCACAGATTGTAGAGTAAAGCAATTTGAGGATCTTGAAATAAGATAGAAAGGCGCTATATAAGTAAAGTCCATTTACCATTTTACTTCTGGTGGGTCTTTAATAGGTCATGGGACAAATCCTGTACTGGGTTATTGAGTTTGTGGTAACTCACTAGGGGCAAGCAAACTCCACTTGTTAGGTGAAGGATATGGTGTCAGGTCATTTTAGCTTCATGTATAAGTAGCCTAATACTACAGTAAAGTTGGAGTTTAACCTCAACAATGACATAATTCCATCCATATTTTGACGTTGTGATGTGATGTAAACATTATTCAGCTTACAGGAATTACATTGTAGTAATATATATATAAAAAACAATGTCAGTCTCAATAAAACAATTAGTTCATCTGCACGAGAGATCGGTTATATAACCAAGTAACTAACTTGATTAATACACAATTCACTCAGGAATTACACAAATAACATTTCATGGAGTTTGACCATTTGAAAAAACAAATAATTTGATTGGTTGTGTGGTGCACCTAAAAATGCCACCACAATATTTTGTTTTCTAATAATTGTAAAATATTTCCATGTGCAGTTTATCCTATTTTCTAAAAAAATATATATCTATATACAAGTTATATTTTGTTTGCGGTTCGGCATGTTAATCTGCCTGCATTTATAGTGCTTTCCTGAGGTGGGGACGGGAGCGGTAATGACGAGGCGGAACCTTTGTTTGGGGGGCGTTGCTTCCAGGTTGGTTTTGGGATGGATTTCCGGTTAGCCTCAAACTCAATCTGGATGTGAACCACAGCGCTACGGTCGTCATTACTGACTTCTATTTTATCATCCTTCAGATTGTGTGTCATCACTGTTGCAGCAGTCCTGACACTCGGGACCTGTAACAGATGGGTTGGTTCTGTCCACTTATTGCAAAACCAGTGAACCAGTATTTTAGAACCAACATCTATAGTCCAAATTATGATCTAAGGTTTAATTAGTTTGTTTTTAAAGTATTCTTAAGAAACTAGGAGCAAATCATGGTTTGGGAACTTGTTGGAAAAGGTCACAGAATATATTTTACAAAATCCAAACACATTTTTATTGGGTGTTAAGATACCAGTTGCATCTCATGGCCTATAAGTTATTTTAATATTTTCAGTCAGAAAGTTTTCACTTCTGTGTGGACTCTCATGTGTGTGTTTAAACTTATCTTCTGACTAAATTTTTGTCCACAAAGTTCGCAAGGAAACGGCTTGTCTCCTGTGTGGACTCTCATGTGTGAGTTTAAATTTGTCTTCTGACTAAACCTTTGTCCACAAAGTTCACAAGGAAATGGTTTGTCTCCTGTGTGGATTCTCATGTGAGAGTTTAAATGTGTTTTATGACTAAATCTTTTTCCACAAAGATCACAATGAAACAGTTTGTCTCCTGTGTGGACTGTCATGTGTGTGTTTAAATGTGCCTTCTGACTAAATCTTTGTCCACAAAGATCACAAGGAAATGGTTTGACTCCTGTGTGGATTCGCATGTGACAGTTTAAATTTGTCTTCTGATTAAATCTTTGGCCACAAAGTTCACAAGGAAAAGGCTCGTCTCCTGTGTGGACTCTCGTGTGTCTGTTTAAACTGATCTTATGACTAAATCTTTGTCCACAACGTTCACAAGGAAACGGCTTTTCTCCTGTGTGGACTCTCATGTGTCTTTTTAAATTCTGCTTCTGACTAAAGCTTTGGCCACAAAGTTCACAAGGAAACGG
Source organism: Garcialebias charrua (assembly GCA_038048925.1). Classification (NCBI taxonomy): domain Eukaryota; kingdom Metazoa; phylum Chordata; class Actinopteri; order Cyprinodontiformes; family Rivulidae; genus Garcialebias; species Garcialebias charrua. Next base: position 4,635 of record JBBPBX010046675.1, on the reverse strand, counting down.
TTTGTCTCCGGTGTGAACTCTCATGTGTAACTTTAAACATGACTTAAGACTAAATCTTTGGCCACAAAGTTCACAAGGAAAAGGCTCGTCTACTGTGTGAACTCTCGTGTGTCTGTTTAAACTGATCTTATGACTAAATCTTTTTCCACAAAGATCACAATGAAACAGTTTGTCTCCTGTGTGGACTGTCATGTGTGTGTTTAAATGTGCCTTCTGACTAAATCTTTGTCCACAAAGATCACAAGGAAATGGTTTGACTCCTGTGTGGATTCGCATGTGACAGTTTAAATTTGTCTTCTGATTAAATCTTTGGCCACAAAGTTCACAAGGAAAAGGCTCGTCTCCTGTGTGGACTCTCGTGTGTCTGTTTAAACTGATCTTATGACTAAATCTTTGTCCACAACGTTCACAAGGAAACGGCTTTTCTCCTGTGTGGACTCTCATGTGTCTTTTTAAATTCTGCTTCTGACTAAAGCTTTGGCCACAAAGTTCACAAGGAAACGGTTTGTCTCCGGTGTGAACTCTCATGTGTAACTTTAAACATGACTTAAGACTAAATCTTTGGCCACAAAGTTCACAAGGAAACGGTTTGTCTCCTGTGTGAACTCTCATGTGTGACTTTAAACATGACTTAAGACTAAATCTTTGGCCACAAAGTTCACAAGGAAATGGTTTGTCTCCGGTGTGAACTCTCATGTGTGACTTTAAACATGACTTAAGACTAAATCTTTGTTCACAAAGTACACAAGGAAATGGTTTGTCTCCTGTGTGGACTCTCATGTGACAGTTTAAATTTGTTTTATGACTAAATCTTTGTCCACAAAGAACACAAGGAAACGGTTTGTCTCCTGTGTGGATTCTCAAGTGAGAGTTTAAATGTGTTTTATGACTAAATCTTTTTCCACAAAGATCACAGGGAAACGGTTTTTCTCCTGTGTGGACTCTCATATGACAGTTTAAATTTGTTTTATGACTAAATCTTTTTCCACAAAGCTCACAGGGAAACGGTTTTTCTCCTGTGTGGACTCTCATGTGTGTGTTTAAATTTGTCTTCTGATTAAATCTTTGTCCACAAAGTTCACAAGGAAACGGTTTATCTCCTGTGTGGACTCTCATGTGTGTGTTTAACTGTGATTTGAAAGTAAATCTTTTACCACAGTCATCACAGCTTATTGATTTTGGTCTTGCCTGGACTTTCCTGCATGACTCTACATTTTTCTTCTCTCCAACACATTTCTTATTAAGCAGACATCTTGAAGACTTCACTCCTGAATGACTTGTCATGTGTCTTTGAAGAGTCCGGTTACTGACATACTGCTTACCACACTCAGAGCAGCTCAAAGATTTGTTGACAGTTTTTACCTCTGATTCAGGAGCCCTGCTCTCCTTCCAGTCTTTCATACTGTCTTCACGTTCTGATTCAGAGTCTGGTGAGTTCTTTATTAGAGAGTCAGGATTGGTCATTTCACCATCCTCTTCATCGTCCTCATTAAGGTCAATCTTTGAAGAGCTGAAAGTGTCTTTGTGAAACTTTAAATCAGGGTTCCTGGTAAGTTTGTTTTTATCCTCCTCACTCTTTAAAGGAACTGTAGTGACAAAAATCCTCATATTGGTCTCCTCCATATTGAGTTGGTCTTCAACAAGACTGGTCCAAGGGTCTTCTCTTCCACTCTATGATAAGATGCTCTGGGTCCTGCTGGTCCACATCAGGCCTTCAGTCTTGAAGAACTTCTTTTAATCAGCACCAAACAGACAGGAACCACTGAAACACATGAACATTAAGGACAATGTTACATCAACACACACAAGTGCACGTGCACACACACAGACGCACACACAATCCTCATCTTCTATCTGCATATATATTGATAATACTAGCATATTACTACAAAAGAACAATTTTAAACACAGAAAAAAATACAATTTGTTAGTTTGTTCTGAACAAAGGACCATCTGTGATAGTTTATTTTAAATAGAATCATTTTGAATTTATTTATTTATTTTATTCATTCATTTTATAATAAAAATACACAAAACAAAACAGTCAACATACAGATAACAAGAAAACAAAAACAAAATATAAAATGAAAGGCGGCAGATGAAGAAAAAATCTTATCATATCTGCCCCTTATTCTCTGATAAACAATTCAAACAAACAGGTTCCTCTGGGGTCTAAGCCCGCATATTTGCAGGCATGACGTCATGCCTATAAATAGTCTCTTTAAACAACACACACCGCATGTGAAGTGTTCCATTCAAGTCTGTTGGACAGCAGAGACTCCAAACTTTATAAAAGTAGTGTTTTTATATTGATTTTGTTTTGTATTTACTTCAAAATACAACCAGAAATATGACAGATAAATGTTACCATATTTCTGGGCGCATGTTACACGTGTGGAGAGCAATCAGTTGATATTTTATCACCAAAAAGTCAATGAATTCAAAATGAAACTCATATTTCAGATTTACATGAACACACCACATTTGTTCAGCAACCAATCAGAAACGTTTTTCCTCCATGTTGTCTCCTGATCGGAGAAACACAGAAACAGCGTTTGGGGGTGGAAGAAACCCAGCACTGTTTACAGGTCAGTCTTTAGCTGTTTTATTTGGTTTTTTGATGTATTAGTGTGCATTAGTGTGTGTGCAGAGTTTTGTAGTAGGTTTGTGGTGTGTTTGTCAGAATGAAAGGGGAAAAAAACAGAGAATTTGTGATGAGATACTTGTTTTGACACATAGTGTAAATAGTGGTTAAAAAACGCATGGGAAATTGCCCACTTTATGATGTAAAAATATGTATACTAATTTGTTTTTTACTAAGTTTGAACACAAGTTCTTAAAGTATACTAATGAGATTTTCATTTTAGGCTGTCAAAATGGTTCGTTAGCTGAGGTTGTGCTGAAAAAGATGATACCTTCAGAAGCTTCAATATATTCAAAACAGTGCAGCAAGGATTTTGTTGAGAGTTCGTAAATTTGAACATATTACACCCATTCTCCATAACCTCCATTGGCTTCCTGTCACCTACAGAATTCAGTACAAAACTGCTCTCATTACACATCAATGCTTACACGGAACTTCACCTGATTATCTAAAGGACATTCTTGTTCCATACTCATCCACCCGGTCTCTGCGGTCATAGAACAGTAATCTCCTTCACATTCTGAGAATCAAATTAAAGACCATGGGAGACCGGGCTTTCAGTGTGGCTGCCCCCTGCCTGTGGAACTCTCTTCCTGACTGCCTGAGAGCTCCACAGTCACTGGTTGACTTTAAGAGCGGCTTGAAGACCTTTCTTTGTAACCGAGCATACTCTACCTCCTCATGATTCTATCTTTGATCTTACTGTTGTTGATTTTACTTGTTTTATTACTTGTTTTATTGCCATTTAATTCTGTTGCAATTTGTAGCACTTTGAGATTTTCATTAATGAAAAGAGAGTTATAAATTAAATTCATTATTATTATTATTATTATTATTATTATTATAACCAAATAAGGCGATAGTTTTTATGATGAAAATATAAGGGTAAATTCAAAATTATACAATACCATACCATACCATTTTATTTGTAAAGCACTTTCAACAGGAACAAGTCCACACCAAAGTGCTGGACAAACAAACAAACAACAGGCAACACACACAGTGAAGTACAACACGAAAGACATAAAAACATTGCAGATCATAAATAAAACGATCAAATACAAATCAGCTGGTGTTGAAAGCAACAGAATAGTAGTGAGTTTTTAACCGGGATTTGAAAACTGCGAGGGAGGGGGCCTGTCTGACAGGTAGAGGTAACTCATTCCAGAGTCTTGGGCCTGCTACAGAGAAGGCCCTGTCACCTCTGCGCTTCAGGCGAGTTACTGGAACTCTTAAAAGTACCTGGTCCTCTGACCTCAAAGCACGTGGTGGGACATATGGGTGTATCAAATCCGAGAGATAGGCGGGGGCGAGGCTGTTCAGTGATTTGTAGACGTACAGGAGAATTTTGAACTGGACTCTAAGATGAACCGGTAGCCAGTGCAGGGAGGCCAAGACTGGTGTAATGTGCTCTCTTCTGCGTGTACTGGTTAAAAATCGGGCTGCTGCGTTCTGAACCAGTTGTAATCGTGCAATGGTGGCCTGACTGACGCCAAGCAGAAGTGAATTGCAGTAATCAAGCCTAGATGTGATAAATGCGTGAATTACTGTCTCCAGGTTATTTTTGGAAAGTATGGGCTTCAGCTTGGACAGTCGCCTCAGCTGGAAAAAACAGGTTTTAACGATCATGTTTACATGGCTGTTGAGTTTCATGGAAGGATCCATTATCACTCCCAGATTTGTGACCTTTTGTTTTTCAGACAGGGGTAGAGCAGAAAGGTCGATGCAGTGGTTCGAGGTTGTGTCATTGGGAAGGAACAGTATGGCTTCAGACTTCTTATCATTGAAACTTAAGAAATTTAAAGCCATCCAGTCCCTGATGTCAGCCAGGCAGTCGAGCAGAGGCTGAATAGAGCATGTTCCATTTTGCCTTAGGGGAAGGTAAATTTGACAGTCATTGGCGTAGAAGTGGAAGGGTATGTTGTGTTTCCGGAAAATAGCACCAAGTGGCAGCAGGTATAAGGAGAATAAGAGAGGACCCAGGATGGACC
>JBBPBX010046674.1:0-26495 GCA_038048925.1 Garcialebias charrua | reverse complement strand
TGCTCAATGTGATGCTTGAAATTGTCCAATTTCCATTCAGTCCACATTTTTCCCTCCAAAAACTCACTTGCTACTTTGGCTTCACTGCATGTTTTGCAAAGCAGACCTTTCTTACTGAAAAAAGAAAATATCTCTCCCAGTGTCACCACTTGTTCTTCTGTTTTTAGATACTCTGACAGCCATTCCATCTTAAAAGAACTGCATTTGTTTTTTACTTTAACTAGGTGATTGAATATATTACCGTGTTTGTTTCACCATTATAAAGGTTTAGAATTTGCTTCTCTTAACTCTGCTTCACTGATGTTAGCTTACTTGCATGGCACCACAGAACGTATGGGTAGCACACATACACAAGTTGCGTCTTGGACCAAATGGTTTTAGAAAATTTTGAGTCTGAAAAGTCACCCAAAATATCCTCTTAGCGGCTTAAATAGAGAGACCACAGAGAAGGAAAACATGGGCTTCTGATGCTCTGTTTTTTCTGCTGGAGCCAGACTCACCATCTTTGAATATGTTGTGGTATCCCTGTGGGACGTGTACACATTGGTCCCTGTCCAATATGACCCCGTTTTGGGGGGTGAAACGAAGGGGCTTTTACGCCTGCTTTTTCCAGCATACAATTACCCGCATGATGATGATGATGTGGAGCTTCTGGCTGACTCCTAATTATCACTGCCTTGCTATTCTGGAGTGTTACTCCTAACAAAACCCGCTGTGGGCCTGTTTACCTCTGTTCACCTTGGTTAACTAATCAAACTCGAGAACTCAGGCGCTCTTGTCTGAAAACAGAATGCCTGTGGAAGAGGACTGGTTTGGTTGCCCACCGGGAATATTTTAAAGAGGTCCTTGAAGCTTATAACAAGGCAGTTAGTGATTCATTCAACCTTTATTTATACAGGTTAGTCTCGTTGAGCCACGTGGACTCATTTGCAAGAGAGACCTGATTTCTAACAAAGAGTGAAGAGAAATAAAGGAGTTAACAACAAGTCAACAGAAAAAACAGAACAACACTATGCAAAAAAAGAAAATCAACAGTCTACATACATACAATATCAACAATGTGACATAGTAATGTGATGCCAGGTCATCTTATTTTAGCAATATCCTTCACCAGAACAAAAACAATCCTAAAGTGTTATTTAATATTATCAGCAGTATTGTATCTCCTCCAGCGCACCATGCTTCATTAACCTCAAACAATGACTGTAACATGTTCCTCAGTTTTTTTCATAAAGAAGTTGATGGACCTGAAATCCAATATATCTCGTAGCTTTGCTACCTTTCATGAAGAGCCTCAGTGTTCTGTCATTTTCTTCTTTTGTTCCATCCATCCATCCATTTTCGTCCGCTTATCCGGGGTCGGGTCGCGGGGGTAGCAGCCTAAGTAGGGAGGCCCAGACTTCCCTCTCCCCAGCCACTTGAAGCAGCTCCTTTGGGGGAATCCCAAGGCGTTCCCAGGCCAGTCGAGAAACATAGTCCCTCCAGCGTGTCCTGGGTCTTCCTCTGTGTCTTCTCCCGGTGGGACATGCCCGGAACACCTCACCAGGGAGACGTCCAGGAGGCATCCTAACCAGATGCCCGAGCCACCTCAACTGGTTCCTCTCGATGTGGAGAAGCAACGGCTCTACTCCGAATCCCTCCCGGATGACTGAGCTTCTCACCCTATCTCTAAGGGAGAATCCAGACACCCTGCGGAGAAAACTCATTTCAGCCGCTTGTATCCGAGATCTCATTCTTTCGGTCACAACCCTAAGCTCATGGCCATAGATGAGGGTGGGAACGTAGATTGATCGGTAAATTTAGAGCTTTGCCTTTCGACTCAGCTCTCTCTTCACCACGACAGACCGGTACAGCGCCCGCTTCGCTGCGGATGCTGCACCTATCCGCCAATCGATCTCACGCCCCAGTTTTCCCTCATTCGTGAACAAGACCCCGAGATACTTAAACTTCTCCACTTGGGGCAGGACCTCCTCCCCGACCCGGAGAGGGCATGCTACCCTTTTCCGGCTCAAGACCATGGCCTCGGATTTGGAGGAACTGATCCTCATTCATTCAACCTTTATTTAGTCAGGTAAATCTTTTGAACCTCATGGGCTCATTTACGAAAGCGACCTGCTAAAACTAAAGAACAATGAACAGCAGTGATAGAATTTCATTAAACAATAAACAAACAAACAATAAACAATAGAAAACAAAAAGAGAGAAAAAAACAAAAGATTTTTTTGTTTTTTACTCATCCCGGCCGTATCACACTCGGTTGCAAACCGCTCCAGCGAAAGCTGTAGATCACGATCTGATGAAGCCAATAGGACCATATCATCTGCAAAAAACCGAGAAGCGATTCCAACGACACCAAAATGGATAATAATAATAATAATAATTAATTCAATTTATAACGCACTTTTCATTACTGAAAATCTCAAAGTGCTACACATATATTGAATGCTACACACATTCATAAACCGGTGGCGGCAGACTACCATGCAAGGTGCTTTCCAGTCCTACCGGGAGCAACTCAGGGTTAAGTGTCTTGCCCAAGGACACAACGACACATGGTGCGGGTCCCGGGAGTCGAACCGCCAACTTTCCGATCGGGAGACGACTGCCCTTACCACTACGCCACGGCCGCCCCAAATGGATCCTCTCAACACCTTGGCTGAGCCTAGAAATTCTGTCCATAAAAGTTATGAACAGAATCGGTGACAAAGGGCAACCTTGGCGGAGTCCAACTCTCACTGGAAACGAGCCTGGCTTACTGCCGGCAATGCGGACCAAGCTCTGACACCGGTTCTTTTGTTCCGATTTCATTAAATGACCTGACCTCATTAGTTGGCAAAATGAAACTCTCTACTTGTTCATTGGAAATATTACCCAGCTCTTTGCTTGTTCAGACTCTAACCTGTATTGACTCAACAGTGTTGGCGATAATTACCATTAACAACTTCCTGAACCAAGGGTTTGTCCCATTATATTTTAAAACAGCAGAAGTGACCCCTCTCTTAAAGAAACCTAATCTTGACTCTGGCTCCTTTTCTAACTTCTGTCCGATCCCTAAACTGCCTTTTCTCTTATGTTTTTCAAAGTAATTTACTAATTACTTGAAAAAGTTGTAGAAATCCAACTCAGATCCTGGTTCTGTCAGCTAAAGATCACTGATCCCTTTCAGTCTGGTTTTCTAAAACACCATTCCACTGAAACGGCATTAGTAAAAGTCCACAACAATATGTTAATGGCTGCCGGTGATGGGAAATGCTCTGTGTTGGTCCTATTCGATCTTTGTGCAGCCTTTGGTACCGTGGATCATAGTTGGTATTTCTGGCTCAACTTTTAACTGACTCACTTCATACCTATGTCACAGGACATTCTGCATCAAGATGGACAGGTTCTCCTTTGACTATGCCCCCTTAACTTGTGGGGTGCCACAAGGCTATCAGTTCTGGGTCCACTTTTGTTTTCCTTTTATATTCCACTTGCCAGCATTATTCACTCCTTTTCTGATATTTCTTATCACATTTATGCTGAAGACATTCAATTGTATTTTTCCTTTATACCACACCCAATGGACAAGTTGGCCAGCCTTGTCCAATGTTTGTACCAGATCAGTGACTGTCCGATTTTTTTTTTAGAAATTTCTTGGTTTTAAACATTCGTGAACTCAATGTTCACGAATGAGGGAAAACTGGAGCGTGAGATTGATAGGCGGATAGGTGCAGCATCCGCAGTGAAGCGGACGCTGTACCGGTCTGTCGTGGTGAAAAGAGAGCTGAGTCGAAAGGCAAAGCTCTCAATTTACCGATCGATCTACGTTTCCACCCTCATCTATGGTCATGAGCTTTGGGTTGTGACTGGCTGGGGAGAGGGAAGTCTGGGCCTCCCTACTTAGGCTGCTACCCCCGCGACCCGACCCCGGATAAGCGGAAGAAAATGGATGGATGGATGGTTTTAAACACTAGTAAGACAGAGATGTCGATTACAGCTCCCAGACACGTACATCCTAAAATCAGTCTGACAATTGCCTCTTTTTGCCCAGTAGCCAAATAAAAAATAAAAAATCTAGGAAGGAGTCAAGTCTACAAGCAATACAGAACGCAGCTGCCAGACTTCTCACCAAATCTAGCAAATAATGTCACATCACTTCGGTTCTATATTCACTACACTGGCTCCCAGTGGAGTTTAGAATTTGTTTTAAAGTTCTTGTGTGTTGATGTATTTAAATGGCCAAGCATCTGTTTATCTTTCTAGTTTTGTCTTCTTTCCCAGACACTGAGTCTCTTGGATGTTCCATGTATTAGGCTGAAAACTAAAGTCAAGTCATCTTTATTTATAGAGCACAATTTAAAACAGGTAAACTTATCAAAGTGCTTTACAATAGTATCAACAATAATAATAACAATATCAACAATATTTACAGTATCAATCAACGAGATTTGGATTAAAGAAAAAAAACACACAGCAGTAGAAATATACTCTTAAAATTTTTATACAACAGTATTAGAAACACCCCTTATGATGAATAATATAAATGGAGTCAATGTTCCCTTGCCCGGACGCGGGTCACCGGGGCCCCACTCTAAAGCAAGGCCCGGAGGTGGGGCACGTTGGCGAGCGCCTAGTGGCCGGGCTTTTACCCATGGAGCTCGGCCGGGCACAGCCCAAGGAGGAGATGTGGGTCCCCCTTCCCATGGGCTTACCACCTATGGGAGGGGCCAAAGGGGTCGGGTGCAATGTGGGATGGGTGGTAGCCGAGAGCGGGGACCCTGGCGGTCTGATCCTTAGCTACAGAAGCTGGCCATTGGGACATGGAATGTCACCTCTCTGGTGGGGAAGGAGCCTGAGCTAGTGTGTGAGGTTGAGAGGTTCCGGCTAGAAATAGTCGGACTCACCCCAACACATGGCTCTGGCTCTGGAACCAGTTTCCTTGAGAGGGGTTGGACACTCTTCCACTCTGGAGTTGACCCTGGTGAGAGATGCCGAGCAGGAGTGGGCATACTTGTTGCCCCCCATCTTGGTGCCTGTACGTTGGGGTTCACCCCGGTGAACGAGAGGGTAGCCTCCCTTCGCCTACGTGTGGGGGGACGGGCTCTGACTGTTGTTTGTGCCTATGCGCCAAACGGCAGTGCAGATTACCCACCCTTTTTCCGGCTCTCGACAAAGCAAGTCGCATATCTTTTTGCTCCTACCCTCCCTAAGTTTTCCTCCTCCCTGCTTGCTTTTTGTCTCGTCCGTGACTCTTCAGCGCTCACTCGAACCAATTTGCGATGGAGTTAATAAATTGGGCTGTTTCATCTATAGATAAGATTTTTTCCACGAAGCGGACCGGGCCAGGAGAAGCGGCCTGCCCCTCTGACACGCACGCTGTCGGATACATGATGGACTCAACCCATGTGTTTGACTGTCCTGTCTGTCGAAGACGTGGAAGATTTGTGGATTATTGGGATATTGGATTCTTTTTTTGAATATCACAAATGATACCTATTGTGTTTTTCCTTTTTCCATATCTGTGACCTTCATCCGGAGACGGATGAGCGCGGCTGCGCAGAAGAACATGTCATGTGTTTGGAAATGCTACAGCTTGCATACTCTCCCTCTCTGGACGACTGTGCTACATAATCACGTTGTATTAATTAACTGGTGCAATGTTAATAAATAAATCTCTTATCTCTCTTTTTGGAGTCCTTGGTGGGGGTATTGGAGAATGCATCTCCTGGGGACTCCCTTGTTCTACTGGAGGACTTCAACACTCACGTGGGCAATGACAGTGAGACCTGGAAGGGTGTGGTTGGGAGGAACGGCCCCCCTGATCTGAACCCAAGTGGTGTTCTGTTATTGGACTTCTGTGCTCGTCATGGATTGTCCATAACGAACACCATGTTCAGGCATAAGGGTGTACATATGTGCTCTTGGCACCAGGACACCCTAGGTCGCAGTTCAATGATCGACTTTGTTGTCGTCTCATCTGATCTGCGGCCGCATGTCCTGGACACTCGGGTGAAGAGAGGGGCGGAGCTGTCCATTGACCACTACCTGGTGGTGAGTTGGCTCCGATGGTGGGGGAGGATGCCGGTCAGACCTGGCAGACCCAAACGTGTTGTGAGGGTCTGCTGGGAACGTCTGGCAGAGTCTCCCGTAAGACGGAGCTTTAACTCCCACCTCCGGGAGAGCTTTGAACACGTTCCGAGGGAGGCGGGGCACATTGAGTCCGAGTGGGCCATGTTCCGCGCCTCTATTGTCGAGGTAGCTTATCAGAGTTGTGGCCGCAAGGTTGTTGGTGCCTGTCGTGGTGGCAACCCTCGAACCCGGTGGTGGACACCGGCGGTGAGGGATGCTGTCAAGCTGAAGAATGAGTCCTATTGGGCCTTTTTGGCCTGTGGGACCCCGGAAGCAGCAGATAGGTACCGACAGTCCAAGCGGCATGCTACTCGGGTGGTTGCTGAGACAAAAACTTGGGCGTGGGAGGATTTCGGAGAGGCCATGGAGAATGACTTCCATACGGCTTTGAGGCGATTCGGGTCCACCATCCGGCGTCTCGGGGGGGAGCGGTACGCGACCAACACCATTTATGGTGGGGATGGCGTGCTGTTGACCTCAACTCGGGATGTTGTGAGTCGGTGGGCGGAATACTTCAAAGACCTCCTCAATCCTACTGGCACGTCTTCCACTGATGAAGCGGAACCTGGGGACTTTGGGTCAGGCTCTCCAATCTCTGGTGCTGAGGTCACCGAGGTGGTTAAAAAGCTCCGCGGTGGCAGGGCTCCGGGAGTGGATGAGATTTGCCCTGAGTTCCTTAGGGCTCTGGATGTTATGGGGTTGTGTTGGCTTACGCGACTCTGCAATATCGCATGGACATCGGGGGTAGTTCCCTTGGATTGGCAGACTGGGGTGGTGGTTCCCCTATTTAAAAAGGGGGACCGTAGTGTGTGTTCGTACTATAGGGGATCACAATCTTAAGCCTCCCTGGTAAGGTCTGATCAGGTGTTCTGGAGTGGAGGGTCCGTCGGATAGTCGAACCTCGGATTCAGGAGGAGCAGTGTGGTTTTCGGGCTGGTCGTGGAACACTGGACCAGCTCTACACCCTCAGCAGGGTCCTGGAGAGTACGTGGAAGTTTGCCCAACCAGTTTACATGTGATTTATGTACTTGGAGAAGGAATTTGACCGCGTCCCTCGGGAGGTTCTGTGGGGGGTACTCCGGGAGTATGGGGTACCAGACCCATTTATATGGGCTGTTAGGTCCCTGTACGACCGGTGTCAGAGCTTGGTCCACATTGCCGACAGTAAGTCAGGCTTGTTTCCAGTGAGAGTTGGACTCTGCTAAGGTTGCCCTTTGTCACCGATTCTGTTCATAACTTTTATGGACAGAATTTCTAGGCGCAGCCAAGGTGTTGAGAGGATCCGTTTTGGTGACCTTAGAATCGCTTCTCTGCTTTTTGCAGATGATGTGGTCCTATTGGCTTCATCAGGTCATGATCTACAGCTTTCGCTGGAGCGGTTTGCAGCCGAGTGTGATACGACCGGGATGAGGATCAGTTCCTCCAAATCCGAGGCCATGGTCTTGAGCCGGAAAAGGGTAGCATGCCCTCTCCGGGTCACGGAGGAGGTCCTGCCCCAAGTGGAGGAGTTTAAGTATCTCGGGGTCTTGTTTACGAATGAGAGAAAACTGGAGCGTGAGATCGATAGGCGGATAGGTGCAGCATCTGCAGTGAAGCGGGCGCTGTACCGGTCTGTCGTGGTGAAGAGAGAGCTGAGTCGAAAGGCAAAGCTCTCAGTTTACCGATCGATCTACGTTCCCACCCTCATCTATGGTCATGAGCTTTGGGTTGTGACCGAAAGAACGAGATCTCGGATACAAGCGGCTGAAATGAGTTTTCTCCGCAGGGTGTCTGGACTCTCCCTTAGAGATAGGGTGAGAAGCTCAGTCATCCGGGAGGGACTCGGAGTAGAGCCGCTGCTTCTCCACATCGAGAGGAGCCAGTTGAGGTGGCTCGGGCATCTGGTTAGGATGCCTCCTGGACGCCTCCCTGGTGAGGTGTTCCGGGCATGTCCCACCGAGAGGAGACCCAGAGGAAGACCCAGGACACGCTGGAGGGACTATGTTTCTCGGCTGGCCTGGGAACGCCTTGGGATTCCCCCAGAGGAGCCGTTCCAAGTGGCTGGTGAGAGGGAAGTCTGGGCCTCCCTACTTAGGCTGCTACCCCCGCGACCCGACCCGCGGAAGAAAATGGATGGATGGATGGAGTTAGGGCTGGACGATATGGCCAAAATTTTTATCACGATATAGTTCTTAATTTCGGTCGATATCGATATAATTCGATATCGATATAAACAATATAAAAGCCTAAAAAAACTATAAACTATACAAATAAATTGATGTTCACCTTGTATTTGTATTTAGCCTCCAAAAAGATGGAAATCACCATCAAATAAACATAAAATTCTCAACCCAATAATTCTGTCGGGTCATGGACAGTTTTTTATAGAAACGTTTCACCCTCCATCCAGTTTCCAGATGACCCAACTGAGAATTACAGGTATTGGATTTGGTACCTGGATTATTGAGCATGAACGTTCTCGGCATAAAATTCTCAACTGTGTCAATATTAATAGTTTTAACTTTAAACAAGAACTTTAAAATTTACAGCATTGAAATTCATAGTTAATTAAATAAAACTTTTGGGTATAGTTATTGATGAGAAGCTGACATGGAAATCTCATGGAAATTACTTAAGAATAAAAATAACAAAATCAATTACATTATTGTATAAAGTAAAATAGTTTTTGAATGACAAAGTTTTGAATATATTGTATAATGTAATGATTGTTCCATATTTAATCTGTTGTATTGAAGTTTGGGGAAAAGCATGCAAAACTATTACAAATCCTAATTTTATTTTACTAAAAAGAGCTGTAAGAATTATTATTAGGAAGTGCTATGGTCACCCAACAAATATATTATTTCATCAATTGAAATTATTAAAATGTTATGATTTGGTTGAACATAGTATTTTACAAGTCATGTATAAAACTAAAAAAAATATTACCCCCAAATATTCAATTACATTTTGTTTAAAAAGTTATTAAACCCTGAAGGGAATGTAAATGTTTGTAAAATCTTCATTTAGAACTAGTGTGAAGGAGCTGAGTTTTAAATCAGGAAACAGGATTGTGTTGATTTGATATCATCATAAACATTTATAAAACTATTTATATGTTTTAAAAGATGATTAAATCAAAGTTGTTGGGAAGGTGTGGTGCAGGTGAAGTGAAGGTTGTTTGTAGTTATTTTGTATTTTTTAAACAAGGGGCAGATATTATAACACTATTTTCGTCTTTCTGCACCTTTTCATTCAGTGTTTTTCTTTCTTTTTATTCTGATGAATCTGTTTTATTTTCAATAAAAAAACATGCAGCACTGCTGGGGCTGTTTGTTTACGTCGTAGTTTCAGGGAAACGTTGGCTCAAACTTTATTCTTCATCTTCTGACTCTCATCATATTCTATCGAGTGGAAACTCTTCAGATTAAACAAGTTAGAATAGATGTTTCCACCGCTAGTTAGAACGACTCTGTCACGTTTTGAAAAATAAACACAAACCGCGTAAGACTCGCTGCAGATGAGACCTGCAGTAAAACCGAACTACGTCCACACCGACGAATTAGTCTTTCCTAGGGCTGGACGATATGGCCAAAATTTTTATCACGATATAGTTCTTAATTTCGGTCGATATCGATATAATTCGATATCGATATAAACAATATAAAAGCCTAAAAAAAACTATAAACTATACAAATAAATTGATGTTCACCTTGTATTTGTATTTAGCCTCCAAAAAGATGGAAATCACCATCAAATAAACATAAAATTCTCAACCCAATAATTCTGTCGGGTCATGGACAGTTTTTTATAGAAACGTTTCACCCTCCATCCAGTTTCCAGATGACCCAACTGAGAATTACAGGTATTGGATTTGGTACCTGGATTATTGAGCATGAACGTTCTCGGCATAAAATTCTCAACTGTGTCAATATTAATAGTTTTAACTTTAAACAAGAACTTTAAAATTTACAGCATTGAAATTCATAGTTAATTAAATAAAACTTTTGGGTATAGTTATTGATGAGAAGCTGACATGGAAATCTCATGGAAATTACTTAAGAATAAAAATAACAAAATCAATTACATTATTGTATAAAGTAAAATAGTTTTTGAATGACAAAGTTTTGAATATATTGTATAATGTAATGATTGTTCCATATTTAATCTGTTGTATTGAAGTTTGGGGAAAAGCATGCAAAACTATTACAAATCCTAATTTTATTTTACTAAAAAGAGCTGTAAGAATTATTATTAGGAAGTGCTATGGTCACCCAACAAATATATTATTTCATCAATTGAAATTATTAAAATGTTATGATTTGGTTAACATAGTATTTTACAAGTCATGTATAAAACTAAAAAAAATATTACCCCCAAATATTCAATTACACTTTGTTTAAAAAGTTATTAAACCCTGAAGGGAATGTAAATGTTTGTAAAATCTTCATTTAGAACTAGTGTGAAGGAGCTGAGTTTTAAATCAGGAAACAGGATTGTGTTGATTTGATATCATCATAAACATTTATAAAACTATATGTTTTAAAAGATGATTAAATCAAAGTTGTTGGGAAGGTGTGATGCAGGTGAAGTGAAGGTTGTTGTTTGTAGTTATTTTGTATTTTTTAAACAAGGGGCAGATATTATAACACTATTTTCGTCTTTCTGCACCTTTTCATTCAGTGTTTTTCTTTCTTTTTA
This sequence comes from Garcialebias charrua, assembly GCA_038048925.1. Lineage (NCBI taxonomy): Eukaryota > Metazoa > Chordata > Actinopteri > Cyprinodontiformes > Rivulidae > Garcialebias > Garcialebias charrua. The sequence continues at coordinate 15,707 of JBBPBX010046674.1, read as the reverse complement.
TTCTGATGAATCTGTTTTATTTTCAATTAAAAACATGCAGCACTGCTGGGGCTGTTTGTTTACGTCGTAGTTTCAGGGAAACGTTGGCTCAAACTTTATTCTTCATCTTCTGACTCTCATCATATTCTATCGAGTGGAAACTCTTCAGATTAAACAAGTTAGAATAGATGTTTCCACCGCTAGTTAGAACGACTCTGTCACGTTTTGAAAAATAAACACAAACCGAGTAAGACTCGCTGCAGATGAGACCTGCAGTAAAACCGAACTACGTCCACACCGACGAATTAGTCTTTCCTCTCATCAGTGATGTCGTCTGTTTCTCTTCGCTTGTGAAACTTTGTTCAGTCACATTCTGACGGTCATGAGCACTCGTTTGACTCGTTTTGAAGCGAAAACTTAACGCGCTTTGGAGACTAGCTTAGCTTTTAGCCTGCTACCGCTAACGCCTGCTGCTGGACTGAGCGCTGCGTAACAACGACGTCATCACGCACGTTTTGTGTCACAGCTTTTTCTGTCCGGGCGGGTTGTTGAAGCAGCCGCTCCAACCCGAACAGAAAGAGAAAAACGTCAGAAAAAGTTGTAAAATCCTATCGAAATATCGAAAATATGCTTAAACTTCATATCATCGTTATTGAATAAAAGTATATCGCGATATTTATCGTTATTGAATTATCGTCCAGCACTAGTCCAGGTGTCTCTGTGATGGACTGGAGACCTGTCCAGGTGTCTCTGTGATGGACTGGAGACCTGTCCAGGTGTCTCTGTGATGGACTGGAGACCTGTCCAGGTGTCTCTGTGATGGACTGGAGACCTGTCCAGGTGTCTCTGTGATGGACTGGAGACCTGTCCAGGTGTCTCTGTGATGGACTGGAGACCTGTCCAGGTGTCTCTGTGATGGACTGGAGACCTGTCCAGGTGTCTCTGTGATGGACTGGAGACCTGTCCAGGTGTCTCTGTGATGGACTGGAGACCTGTCCAGGTGTCTCTGTGATGGACTGGAGACCTGTCCAGGTGTCTCTGTGATGGACTGGAGACCTGTCCAGGTGTCTCTGTGATGGACTGGAGACCTGTCCAGGTGTCTCTGTGATGGACTGGAGACCTGTCCAGGTGTCTCTGTGATGGACTGGAGACCTGTCCAGGTGTCTCTGTGATGGACTGGAGACCTGTCCAGGTGTCTCTGTGATGGACTGGAGACCTGTCCAGGTGTCTCTGTGATGGACTGGAGACCTGTCCAGGTGTCTCTGTGATGGACTGGAGACCTGTCCAGGTGTCTCTGTGATGGACTGGAGACCTGTCCAGGTGTCTCTGTGATGGACTGGAGACCTGTCCAGGTGTCTCTGTGATGGACTGGAGACCTGTCCAGGTGTCTCTGTGATGGACTGGAGACCTGTCCAGGTGTCTCTGTGATGGACTGGAGACCTGTCCAGGTGTCTCTGTGATGGACTGGAGACCTGTCCAGGTGTCTCTGTGATGGACTGGAGACCTGTCCAGGTGTCTCTGTGATGGACTGGAGACCTGTCCAGGTGTCTCTGTGATGGACTGGAGACCTGTCCAGGTGTCTCTGTGATGGACTGGAGACCTGTCCAGGTGTCTCTGTGATGGACTGGAGACCTGTCCAGGTGTCTCTGTGATGGACTGGAGACCTGTCCAGGTGTCTCTGTGATGGACTGGAGACCTGTCCAGGTGTCTCTGTGATGGACTGGAGACCTGTCCAGGTGTCTCTGTGATGGACTGGAGACCTGTCCAGGTGTCTCTGTGATGGACTGAGACCTGTCCAGGGTGTCTCTGTGATGGACTGGAGACCTGGAAACCTGAAAACACAAACTGATATTTTTATTAAAACAGCTGAAAACAAATAGACGATGATCCAGCTATGGAAATTTATGTTTTTTGACGGTATTTGATATAAATTTATTTTTAAATTTAATGATTGACATATAAACATTTTATTTTTATTTTTAGTGAACATTTAGTGCATGTAAACATGCAAATTTCAACTGGAAATATGAATGATGTTTTTCAGAACGTATGTTAGAATAAACATTAAAATATTTAACAGATATTTTAAAAGGGACTAATTTTTTAAACTATAAATTAATGTTGAATAATTATTAGAAACATTAATTAATATATTACCATTTCAGTGCTGTGGAAACGATTTAGATGTTGTAGAATTCCTTCTGCCTCGTCAACTTGCAGCTCCTGTAACTCCACACAGCTGCTCACTTCCTGAAGTGAAAAGTCTACAAACAGCAGCAGCAGCAGAAAAAAAATTATAACCTGCTGTTTTTTGTTGATCACTCGAAATAACTTTGGCTTCTCTGAAGACAAATCGCTAAAATCTAAAGTTTTAAATGGCTAAATTAAACGGATGCGTTTGTATCTTCCTCCATTGTATTTCAATGTGCGCGTTGGAGCCGAGTATGGATCTGACGTCACAGTCACGTGACCGGAAAAATCCGAAAATACCGTGTAAAAAAACGGCGCTAATTTTAAACTATTTTTGAGAGGAATTTTCATTCATTTAACATTGTTTTAGCAAAAACGATCAGAGTTCAATCTTAAAATATATATATGTTGTGCCATTTTATGGAAAGTTCAAAGATGATGTCAGGGGAGCTTTAATAATGAGGCTTAAGGTAAATACTGTATACTGATGCTCATTGAAAAAACAAGTGCTATTTCATTAATAAAAGAAATGAAAGACCCTGTTTTTAACATTTTTACAACCACTTTATGTACTAATGGATTTTATACAATAAAATATTGGAAAATGTTATGCTGTATTCTAAATTAAAAATAAGTTATAAATATTATACTATATTGTTTTATTAAATTATTAGTAAATTAAGAAGATAAATTTAGATATTGTTTATTATGCACAAGTATTATGCACAAGTTAACATAGTTAATACTGTCAGTCACTGAAATTATCCATGAAACTACCATTTATAGCCAAAAAAAAAAGTAAGTACCTGGATATGATTGTCTGTCAGCAGTAAACTTATACAGTACAGTAAACTTATACATTTTAACATTTGAAAAGGTTATGCTTCCTATAACTTTTTTTTTTAGAATATGCCATTTGGATTATTCTAAATTATTATTGCACTTCGTTTGACTTTGGTTTACAAATTTGAATTTTGGCACACCTGAAACAATTATAACTAAAATGTGTGTGTGATTAAATACATGCAACAACATTTTAGAACTGTTATATTAGTAAAAGTTTAGGTGTTTACTTACTGAAGACGCGAGTATCCGCCATCTTGAAATCTAAACTTGGGGCCGGTGGGAGTTTACCACAAGAGGGGGCGTGAACGCAGCATAACCCCCCACCTCCTCCCCTCCTTGTCTCTCGACACGCCCATTTTCATGCATTTTTTTAATCTGGTCTGGGGGCGGAGCTATATTTTGACGGTGAGGTGAGCACCTCTTTAAAGCTTTTTAAATTTCTGCATAAAAATGACTTAGAACATCATCAGATTTTCACACAAGTCGTAAAAGTACAATACCATACCAATTTATTTATAGAGCACTTAAAACAGCAACAAGGCCAACCAAAGTGCTATACAGTAGAAACAAACAAGCACAGCGAACAGGAAAACATAAAATTAAAATAAAGATACAAATAGCAGCAGAAACTAACTAAAATGGCAGACACTGTATAGTACAGAGGATTAAAACAATTCACACCATGTTAAAGGCAAGAGAATAGAAGTGGGTTTTCAAGCGAGAAAGACTGAGTGTGTGAGCCTGCCTGACATGCAGTGGCAACTCATTCCACAGTCTTGGACCTGCAACAGAGAAAACCCTGTCACCTCTGAGCTTACGACAGGTTTCTGGAACTGAAAGAAGCACCTGGTCTGCTGACCTCAGAGAGCGCGGTGGGACATATAGTAGATAAAGTAGATAGAGAACCCAGTTTAAAAAATGAGACAAAGGGTTCTGTGAGGTGCGGAGGTGTTATGAGCTGCTGCTGAGGAAAACTTTAAGCCTGTGCGTGAGTATGATTATAAATCATTGGTAAGTCCATATTTATTTATATAAAACTATATAATTAAATGTAAGGTCATAAAAAAAGTATTAAAGGGATTGTGACATGATTTTGTAAATTTGAATATTTGTCAGAACATATATATCTTATATCATTGAGCTCTGGTCGTTTTTGCATAATAAATTATAAATATATTAAAATTTCATTCCAATTTATGGTAATTTTTTACCATGAATTATCTGGGACACGCCCCGTGAATTTATGCAAATCTTCATGTGACGTACACGTGGGCACTGGGCATAAGGCGGAGCCTGGCTTGCCCCTTTGTTTGGTGAAAGATCGACTCTTTTTTTTTTTGGTGTAACTTGAAAAATGCTGTCACGTTGTCGCGCATTTGGGTGTTCTAATATCAGCAGTGAACAAGTGAGCCTTCACAAATTCCCAAAAGATGAGAAACTTTGCCTAGAATGGAAGTACAGAGATCTTGTGACCGATGGGTTCCTACTGAGAGTCCTATGTCTGCAGCGACCATCTTACTGCCTATCAGGTACGAGCTGTTGTTTGTTTTTATTTGGGGAGAGTCTATTAATGAGAGTTTTGGATGATTTACTGTTTAAAAAAGATATATGTCAGACGTGACCTGGACTATCTGCCGACATTGCTTGCTAACAGACATTAGCATAGCTACCGAGTCAACACGGGGTGCTATTTAGGTATTTTTAAATTATGTCGGCGCAATCAGGTACGATCTGTTGTTTGTTTTTAATAGAGGAGAGTCATTTAATGAGGGTTTTGGATGATTTACTGTTTAAAAATGATATATGTCAGACGTGAGGTCTATCAGCCGACATCTGCTTGCTAACAGACATTAGCATAGCTACCGAGTCAACACGGGGTGCTATTTAGGTATTTTTAAATTATGTCGGCGCAATCAGGTACGATCTGTTGTTTGTTTTTAATAGAGGAGAGTCATTTAATGAGGGTTTTGGATGATTTACTGTTTAAAAATGATATATGTCAGACGTGAGGTCTATCAGCCGACATCTGCTTGCTAACAGACATTAGCATAGCTACCGAGTCAACACGGGGTGCTATTTAGGTATTTTTAAATTATGTCGGCGCAATCAGGTACGATCTGTTGTTTGTTTTTAATAGAGGAGAGTCATTTAATGAGGGTTTTGGATGATTTACTGTTTAAAAATGATATATGTCAGACGTGAGGTCTATCAGCCGACATCTGCTTGCTAACAGACATTAGCATAGCTACCGAGTCAACACGGGGTGCTATTTAGGTATTTTTAAATTATGTCGGCGCAATCAGGTACGATCTGTTGTTTGTTTTTAATAGAGGAGAGTCATTTAATGAGGGTTTTGGATGATTTACTGTTTAAAAATGATATATGTCAGACGTGAGGTCTATCAGCCGACATCTGCTTGCTAACAGACATTAGCATAGCTACCGAGTCAACACGGGGTGCTATTTAGGTATTTTTAAATTATGTCGGCGCAATCAGGTACGATCTGTTGTTTGTTTTTAATAGAGGAGAGTCATTTAATGAGGGTTTTGGATGATTTACTGTTTAAAAATGATATATGTCAGACGTGAGGTCTATCTGCCGACATCTGCTTGCTAACAGACATTAGCATAGCTACCGAGTCAACACGGGGTGCTATTTAGGTATTTTTAAATTATGTCGGCGCAATCAGGTACGATCTGTTGTTTGTTTTTATTAGGGGAGAGTCTATTAATGAGGGTTTTGGATGATTTACTGTCTTAAAATGATAGATCTCAAACGCAATCGGACGTGCTCAAAGCCACGAGGCTCCCTGCACGTTTTTTTTAAAGCTGAATCGTAAAAGTTAATAAGTTTTCCATTAATAGAGTATACAATAAAATGATTTGAGCAAGATTAAAACTTCTACTACTTATATTGACCTTCCAAAACTGAAGACAAATTGCTTAGATCAATACTAGAAATGCTGCACTCGTCTGAGTCGACATGCTCCGCCATTATTAATTACATGCGCGTTGAGCAGCGGCTCCCCACGTGTACGTCAAATGACGGTTTTGCGGAATGCACGGAATTTTAGGGGCGTGTCCCAGAGAAATGACTATCATAACTTGGAATGAAATTTTAATATATTTATAATTTATTATGCAAAAACGACCAGAGCTCAATGATATAAGATATATATGTTCTGACAAATATTCAAATTTACAAAATCATGTCACAATCCCTTTAACATTTAATAACGATTTATTTTTTCACTGAACAAAACTGGACGGAGACTTTGAAGAGCCTGGAATTGTTTGTAGACGATTATTTTGAAAGGCTAGTCATGAGCAAACCCAGTACATCCGGCGCTGCTAGCGAGTTAGCCCCGTTAGCTAAACAACACCGAGAGGGTAGCTCAGATAGCTCTTCGGAAGCGTCCGCGGATAATTCGGGCTTCATGGCTATACCCTGTATTGGAGTCAATAGACAAGAAGTTGTCTAGCTTGGACGCCCGGCTAGCGTTAGTAGAGGTGCTACACAAGGAATTCCAGAGCCTGAGGGAATCGTTTGAGTTCAGTTGAAGAATGAGATAAACCAGAGAAATATTATGCTTTCTGACTATTTTATCAAATTTAAGTGTATTCATTAAAACTGACCATATACTTAGTGTCAGGTTGACTTTTTACAGGCAGCTTTTGCTTTGAAGACACTGATTATGTGGAAGAGGTACGGGCCCTACTCTTTTTCACATATAACTTTGTCTTTATTGGCAAAAGATGCAACAATCTAGTCAAAATAACAAATGTTATCCCTCACCCGTGCCTTGCACCGACTCACACAAAAACATGTTTGTGTTAAGATGAGAGTGAAGTCATTATAGACACGCACGCACACGCACCACGCATACACATTCACACACCTCAAAGGTATAAAATAGGAGGCGCTCGGATGGATTTCTGAGGTCTGCCGTGGGTCTGATCAACGCCCGGTTTTGCATTGAAGAAAATATCTCCCACTGAACGAAGAGGCCTCCTCGTTTGTATCAACGGTGAGAGTTTTGATCTTTTTATTTCAATGCCTTTTTTCTGAGTGTGTGTGAAAGCTTGAAGGCTTTGCTGTTGTTCGTGGCGGGGTTTAAAATTGATGCTTAGCCCTAGCAAATAACAGTATGTGTTGTTTTGAGCATTTTTATGCTTTGCAGAGTTTCATTGTATCTGTGGCAACTTTTTATTAAAGCATACTGAAGTACACAGTTCTGAGAGTGTGTTTTCATTGTGCCGACCTTTTTCCCGAGTCTTGCACATTTAAAATAAAATATCATAAGACATTTTGGCGCTGCGAGTAGCAGGGTTTTGGAGAAAAGGGCTGTACAATGTTTAAGAAAAGAGATAAAGCAGATGCAGGAGTGAAAACTGAGTTGGTGGAGGGGTGGAGTGATGGTCAGTACCAACAAATTGCTGCATGTTTGCGAGACAGAGGGGGACGCCCTTCTCCTTGTAATGATTCTTTAAATGCTGAGAATTCAGGTGATTTTTTGACGGCTTTGAAAACAGTAGAAGTTAAAAAAGGGGCACCTGTGTGTGGTTTGCAGAAACATGTGTGGATTTGTGCGACTGCATGGAAAAGCTTACATGAAAAGAATCAGCAAATACAGGCGCAAATGTTGAAGTACAAGGCCGCTTCGGAGGAAGCGCAGACAGACTGCTTGTTGCAGAAACAGCATGTGCAATTATTAAATCAGCAGCTGGAGAAAATGACAGAACTTGTAGGAGCGGTGACGCAAGTTACCATGCTGAAGAGTGAAAAGTACAGGAGGAAAAAACGAAGCGTCTCCCAAAACAGAGTCAGAGCTTTTGCCGCTGGGCTGGGTTCTGATTTTGACCCAGCAAGTTGGGATGAGAGTGATAAAAATGATTGTTTTTGGGACAAAAAGCAGGACGTGAGCAGTCGGGTGGAGGTTGCTCCTCCTGTCTCCTCGGTCCCCAGTAAAAATGTCAGAATTATGGAGCTAGGCTCTCTGGGTGAAGGGAATTCAACTCGAGGTAAACATCAACTAACGACACGCGGGCAAAAAAGGGATGCTCAGAAAAACACGGGACCCACTCGCTCTGGTCTCTGGAGAGAATTAATTAAATCAGGGGTTTCTCCTAATGAGATAGACGGGTTGCCTACGGACCAGTTGAGGTCCAGATATAAACAGAGAGGCTTGTATTGTGCTAGTTATGACGTGGAAAATTTAACACAGGCCCTGAGAAACGTTTTCCAAACCGCTCCTGTTCTTCCTCCTACCTCCTCAGCTGAGCTCAGACCCACGTGCAGCAGTGCAGTGGGGGGGTGGAGCAGGGAGAGGAGTGAGGAGAAGAGCCAGCCTGCTCATTTTGAGTTAGAAAGAGACCCCTCGGAGGAGGAGTTCATTGTCAGAACTGTGAAGCAGAAACAAAAAAAGAACAGAGAAGGCAAACAGAGATCACAGTTATATCCAGATTTGCAGGATCTGATGGACTTCGAATAGGAAAAAAGCCAGGCCCCAGAAATAAGGATTACAAATTGGTCAACAGATGACATTAGACCGCATGTTTATTGGAAGAATAAAAATGTTCAAAAAGTGCTGACACTCGAAACAGGGGCTGAGGCTACGTTAATTCACGGAAACCCTGACAGAATAAATGATCCTGTTGTTCCCCTTTCAGGTCTGGGAGGAAACATGATTTTTGGAAAAAGTATGACTATACCTTTAAAAATTGGAAAAATGCAATCAGGACCAGTGGAGCTGCAGGTGTCTACTATCAATGATTATGCTAACTGGAGTTTGTGGCAGAAACAGGGGCGTGTGAGAAAACCTTTAGGCTTTTGGTCTAGAAAACTGCCTCCTGCAGGAGTAAAATTTACTCCTTTTGAAAAGCAGCTGTTGGGCTGTTATTGGGCTTTGCTTGAAACTGAAGCTCAGACTGCTGGACATGAAATTTTGATGAGAACTCGCATACCTATTTTGAACTGGGTCATGAGTGAGCCCACCACCCACAGAATAGGAACAGTTCAGGAAGCCAACATCATTAAATGGAAGTGGTATGTGTCTGAACAGGCTAAACCAGGAGAGAAGGGAGTATCTGTTTTGCATGAGCAAGTTGTTGACATTCCTGAGGAAGGAGGACAGGTTTTTGAAGTTGGACAGTTGGCAGAGTCCCCAGTGAAGTCTGGAAAGCGTAGATGGAAAGCAGGTGCTTTTGATCTGGCGCAGAATAAGACCCTGGAAGAAATGGGGGAGGAAGGAAGCAGTCAGTGGGCTGAATTAAAGGCTGTGCACATGGTGATCATGCAGACAGGTAAAAGAGTGGGCAGCAGAGAAACATGTTGAGTGGGTATATCATATTTCATATTATCCACAGGCTGCTGGGCTGATTGAGAGAATGAATGGATTGTTGAAAGAGATGTTGTGAAATTTAAATGACAAACATGTTTTTAACAAACTGGAAGTTAAATTTGTCACAGGCTGTGTCTCAACTGAATAACAGACCAATTGCACCAAGTACCACTCCCCTAAATCGAATGATTAATGTGTACAGCACCCCAGACACCATTCAAGCAGGGGTCATTGATGCAGATTATCAAGGGGAGCTGGGCGTGGTCTGTAAACATCAAAATGACAGCCCTTTGGTGCTGGAAAAAGGAGACAAAATAGCACAGTTACTTATTAAGCCATGTGACATGTCAACAGTGATGGAAATTCCTGCACCTGTCACAGTGACCGTTAGAGGAACTGGTGGCTTTGGTTCCACTGACAAACCGGGAGCCAAAGTATGGATAAGACAGGAAAATGGTCCTCCTCGTGCTGCAGAAATAATAGCACAAGGAACAGATGCAACAGTTTCAGTGTTGTATTCAGGAGAGGAAAAATGGATAAATGTACCTGTCAAAAAATGTTATTTGAGAGAAAACTAATTGATCTTTCTCTGTCTGTAAGCAGTATTTCTTGTTTCCACAGCTTGATGTTTCCCTGGTCTTTGTTGACGGGCGGATCGAGTTCATCACGGGGCCAAGATGACCGCGGTCGTGGCAAGCGCCAACCAAATGGCAGTATCGGCTGTTTGGGCACCGTGTTCCTGGTCAGCCTCTCCTCGCTAACACCAAGACAAATGCTGAGTGAGGTAGAAAAAACCTCATGTTGTTGTACGAGCAAAGATGCTTCAGACAAAAATAAAAAGCAACCTGACCTGTACATCCAATAACCTTTGCTGGGTTAGTCAAGTTGCCAGTGACTGTCCGATTTACATGTGCCCAAAATGCTTCAGAGGGCATGATGTCCCAATAACCATGACTGTACATTGGAAGGTGCTGTTCCCACCTTTACCACGTTGCTCGAGAATTAAAAGGGCGTGGTATGACACCTTACTGGGAGGAACTGGAACTGTCTTGGGTTTGTCAAATACAATTGATGGCGAGGTGACCAGATCCATGTTGTCCACTACGGGGCAGCATACATCGACAGCAATCCATCAGGTTGGGGTGTGGATGCCATCAGTGGTAATGACCCAAGTAGAGACTGCCAAACTGCTCCTTAAAGGACTGGACTGGCAATTAAAAATGTGGGGTGAAACAGAAGAGATACTTCAGAACTTGACACAGGCTTTGAATTGGACCACGTGTAGTCTACAATCCTTACATGCACAGGTGCAGAAGGAGCGCTTCCAAAGGGTGGTGACGACGAAGAATCATCATGAATGGCGCAGGTTGTGGAACATCTCGAGTACATATTGGTTGGTTTTGAAACCAGAAATGACAAAATGTGATGAAAAAATGTGTGAGGGACATTGGGTACAATATCTGATTAATGACACAACTACAGTATGCAAGTATCATGTTTTACCTGTAATTACTGTACAAGGGTATTGGTTTTTGAAAATAAAAGGTGAATGGTTTGAGCCAAGGACAAACTTCACTTATGACATGCAACTGTGCGAGACTGCAGACAAAGGAGTGATATGTATGTTGCAAACAGGTCACATTAACCCGTGTATAACCAGAGATGGGGTGTTGTGTGATTGGGTTCATGAACCAGCTAGGGACATGCTATGGCAGATCGGACCACACACGTTATGCGTAGCAACAATTAAGAGCCATCCACAATTACCCACGGTGCCTTTCTCTGGCTGTTTGTATGGTGTTCACTTGTGGAGTTGGAACAACCAGACTTATCGATTAACCAATTACAGTTCAAGCACCCGTCTGACTGAGGTACAGTGGCAATTTCTGCATGTACCGTGGCGGGTCTCCCTGGCTCGTTTCAAGCGCGCGTTGAACGATTCCATGGAGCTAAAACAGATGATTGAATCCCATAAGTCTAACGTTTCTGATTTAACAGTGTCCACATACATAGCACAGGGGAAGGTTTTACATGCGGCTAAACTCATCGAACAGGCGTCGGCCCACCATTGGTGGGACATATTCACAGGAATGTCATCGACGGCGCGAGCATATGCAATCCCTCCTTTGCTAATTTTAGTGCTTTGCTTTGTAGCATTAACTTTGTGCAACGTGTGCACATGTTTTTATATTAAACGCACGAAAGATCGTATAATTAGATTGGTGTATAACACAGCTCTGGAATGAAGATTACGGTTACGATAAGAGATCATTGGTTTGGAACTCAGAAAACTACTATTGAAATAGATACAACGGTAAGACCTGATACGTTAGTACGGGATTATTGGGTTAGTGGAAATAGGATATATCAAGTCATTGTTCATGAAGGTGACCGGGTTTCTTTCCTTGATTTGGTTTGCGCGAGTGTGGAAAGATGGATGGGCATATATTGGCGAGTGCCCTATGAGGTCACAGGACAAAATTTTCAAAATTAGTCAAAAATCAAAGGGTGGGATGAAGAATGAGATAAACCAGAGAAATATTATGCTTTCTGACTATTTTATCAAATTTAAGTGTATTCATTAAAACTGACCATATACTTAGTGTCAGGTTGACTTTTTACAGGCAGCTTTTGCTTTGAAGACACTGATTATGTGGAAGAGGTACGGGCCCTACTCTTTTTCACATATAACTTTGTCTTTATTGGCAAAAGATGCAACAATCTAGTCAAAATAACAAATGTTATCCCTCACCCGTGCCTTGCACCGACTCACACAAAAACATGTTTGTGTTAAGATGAGAGTGAAGTCATTATAGACACGCACGCACACGCACCACGCATACACATTCACACACCTCAAAGGTATAAAATAAGGAGGCGCTCGGATGGATTTCTGAGGTCTGCCGTGGGTCTGATCAACGCCCGGTTTTGCATTGAAGAAAATATCTCCCACTGAACGAAGAGGCCTCCTCGTTTGTATCAACGGTGAGAGTTTTGATCTTTTTATTTCAATGCCTTTTTTCTGAGTGTGTGTGAAAGCTTGAAGGCTTTGCTGTTGTTCGTGGCGGGGTTTAAAATTGATGCTTAGCCCTAGCAAATAACAGTATGTGTTGTTTTGAGCATTTTTATGCTTTGCAGAGTTTCATTGTATCTGTGGCAACTTTTTATTAAAGCATACTGAAGTACACAGTTCTGAGAGTGTGTTTTCATTGTGCCGACCTTTTTCCCGAGTCCTGCACATTTAAAATAAAATATCATAAGACATCAGTCAACACCAGGTAGCCTCTCTTGCTAAAGAAAATACGGAGTTGAAGGGGACAGTGAAACAAATAACAGATCAGATGACGTAGCTTTCTGGTGATAATAAGAAAATGAAAGAATCAATATTAGATATTCAAGCCAGAAGCATGAGAGAAAATCTAGTCTTTTCTGGAATTCCGGAGCTAACGGAGGAGGACCCGGAGGCCTCGGTTCGGGCCTTCATTCAGAATCAGCTAAAGCTACCGAGTGACACAGTTAAATCGATAACTTTTCATCGAGTTCACCGCCTGGGAGGTAAAAGACCTGAGAATGCTAGGCCACGGCCAATAATAGCTAAATTTGAACATTGCAAGCAAAAAGAACAGGTTAAAAGCCGAGGTAGGGAACTGCGTGGGACACATTTTAGCATAAACAATCAATTCCCTGTAGAAATTCTGAATAGAAGGCGCGTTCTGTTCCCGATAAGAAAGAAAAATATAAGCGAAGGAAAAAGAGCTAACATCTCTGTGGATAAACTCTACATAAACGGTCAGCTGTTTAGAGATCCAGATGCTACTCCTTGGCTTTATTAGAGACATAATCAAGGTAAGAAATATTTCGGTTGCTAATATTAATTAATATTATTATATATAGTATTTATTAATATTACTTACCAGCTATATTTAATTTTTTCAGCACAGCTCGGTTGGTGGGGTCACACAGATTGTGGTGGTACACAAGGTGGGATGGCACTTGATGTGGTAAGAGGGTTCTTTTGTTGTTTTTTCTTATCTGAGTTATGTTTTCATGTATATCATTTCTCTTTGTTTTTCGGTCTTTATTTTTCTAACTTAACAATTATCGGAGCACAAGCACAAGGGTTCACATACATCTTTATATATCCATACATTTACTTCATAAATGAAAACTTCCCTGATTCATTTTTAAAAAGAGCACTTACTCTATTTAAAAATAATATACAATTAATCATTAAAGGGATATATTTTTGTCTGAATCTATTATTATCTTTTATATTAGTGATAATGGGTGTGGTTTAGCTATATTATCATTAGCACAGGTATGGGTACCTTAGGGTTTGTCACATGGAACATTAATGGAGCCGGTAGCTAACGTAAAAAAATATAGGATTTTTAACCAGATTAAAAGATTAAAGGCAGATGTTGTATTACTCCAAGAAATTCATAAATTGGCCTCAACTGTGGATGAGCTAAAATCTTCAGTTTCCTAATGTATTCTCAGCCTGTTATAATTCAAGACAAAGAGGGGTAGCAATTTTAATACATAAAAATGTTAACTTCACAGTATTAGATCAGGTTACTGTATAGACCCACACGGTAGATATATAATATTAAAGATCAATATTTAGACAAAATTATTGTATAGTTAGCATATATGGGTGAATACAGACGACGCTGCTTTTCTCATGACTTTTTTTCCACTATCAAATCACATGGATTCCTCACTGGTAATGGGAGGTGATCTCAACTTTGGTTTCAATGACAAAATAGACAGACTGAATGCAGTGGGAACTCAACGCAGTTGGCAATCTATTAATATAGTTAAACAGTATTTGAATGATTATGGACTCTGCGATGCATGGCGTACTTTTCACCCTGATAGCAAAGAATATTCTTTCTTTTCACATGTGCATCACTCATATTCTCATCTTGATTATTTCATAGTAAGCAATTCATTGCTGACCAACATTTCAGACACTAAGATACACACTATTGCTGTCAGCGATCATTCACCAGTTACTCTAAATTTAGATAATAAAAACAAAACAACAAAAAATATTAATTAGAGATTAAATGCATTACTGCTTCAAGAGGAAGAATTTTTGCAATACTTTAAAAAAGAATGGACATCATATTTAGAGTTTAATGACTTGCCAGGAACATCAGCATGTACACTTTGGGAGGCAGGGAAAACAGTTATGAGAGGCAAAATAATATCCTATTCAACAAATAAAAAGAAAATAAACGTATTGAGGAATTAGAGAAATCCATAAAATTATTAGAAGGTTTACAAGGAGAGGAAACATAGCAAAAACTATGTAAGTTAAAATTAGAACTAAATGAATTTATTGATAAGAAAAACAAATTCTTCACACAAAGACTTAGATTAGACAATTTTGAATACTGTAATAAATCAGGGAACTTTCTAGCTAACCAACTCAAATTAAACAAGGAAAAAAACATCTATATATGGTATTAAAGATAAAAATGGAAATATAATTTATGATGAGGGAAAAGTAAACAGTGTTTTTAAAGATTTCTATAAAACTATATACTCCACAAATAAATCCATCTAATGATGTTAATGAATTCTTGGAGAGAGTAACACTTCCAAAACTAGATATTAGTCAATCACCAAAACTAGATTCACCATTAACATCAGATAAGATCCATGAAGCAATTAAAAGCATGCCTAATAAGAAATCTCCAGGTCCTGATGGATATCCAATAGAATTCTATAAAAAATTCTGGGACATAAAACTGATACTTTATAGAATGTTACTTGAGTCAGAAGAAAATGGCAGGCTACCAACACATATGAATTCAGCCAACATTAGTGTCCTATTAAAACCAGGCAAAGACCCAGTATTACCTACCAGTTATCGTCCAATCTCTCTTATTAATGTTGATGTTAAAATAATTTGTAAAGTCTTATCTAAAAGACTAGAGAAGATAACTCCTGTTATTATACATCCAGACCAAACCGGATTCATAAAAGGAAGACACTCGAACACAAACACTCGCAGATTATATAATGTAATAGAGTATTCGTATTTTAAAAATATTGAAACAGCTATTTTGTCCTTAGATGCAGAAAAAGCATTCGATAGAGTAAATTGGAATTTCTTATTTGCTACCTTAAATAAATTTGGATTTGGGAACTACTTCATTAACTGGTTAAAAATATTATATAGCTCACCAACAGCGTGCGTCAGGACAAATAATCAAATATCCTCAAGCTTCTGTTTACAGAGGGGAACCAGGCAAGGTTGCCCACTTTCACCAGCATTATTTGCTATTTTTATTGAACCTTTAGCAGCAGCAATAAGGCAAAGTGCTGATATTAAAGGCAT
>JBBPBX010046673.1:14819-26496 GCA_038048925.1 Garcialebias charrua | reverse complement strand
AGATGGTGTAGAGGCAGGGCAGCCGGCTCAGGACCAGAAGGTCTCGGGTTCGATCCCCGGTCACGGCATACCTCGTTGTGTCCCTGGGCAAGACACTTAACCCCGAGTTGCTCCCGGTAGGACTGGTTGGCGCCTTGCATGGCAGTCTACCGCTACCGGTGTATGAATGGGTGGATGGTTGGTACTGTGAAGCGCTTTGGGGCCCTTCAAAGGGGGCTGGAAAGCGCTATAGTATAAGTAAGCTCCATTTACCATTTACAGGACAATATTTTCCGCCGCTGCACCGCGTACAGTACATTTTCCGCTGTTGCTTTATGACGTTTACGATGTAAAACCACGTTCACAGTACAGTGCAGTATTCCTCCGCTGCTGCACCGCGTACAGTACAATACTGTATTCTTCCGACGCTGCGTCACAACATTTATGACGTAAAACTGCGTAACTCGAAATAAGGCTTTTCATAGTAAATGGGAGATGTGTTGTAACCATGAAAAGTCGTAACTCGAGACCGTCGTAACCCGAGGACTACCTGTATACTGTATAGAATAAGCTTATAATAATGAAGATTTCAAACAGAATTCTGATTTATTGATTAAGGTTTTGGTGTTGTGGTGGTTCTGTCAGACTGCACTGCTTCAGTAGGAGCGTATGAATTTGGGTAACCCTCAAATATGTAGTTTTCTTAAGAACAACCTGCAGTCTTATAAATGTCTTGAGATGATTTTAAAACAACATTCTAGAAACCAGCCAGCCAATTCTGATGCATGTGTCGTGGGTTTTATTTAGTGAAACATAATTGTGCGTTGTTGATTTTTTTTCTTCTTCTGCAGTTCTAACTAAATGACAATGCTGTTTATAACGAAGAACCTTTATTGTCTTTAATACCTGTAGTGTGGAACTGGTTTGTTTACCCAGCTGCTTGTACCTGGTGTTCAGTTGGTCACACAGAAGTTAAAGTGGGATCTGAGCAGTGACCTAGTGCAGAATCTTATCATTCTAGAAACTGATTTTCGGAAATGTAAAAATTATTCAAATTCGGAAAAAATATTTGAGAAAGCATAACCACAGCTGCTCAAGTTAAAATAACTGAAACTGTTCTCTGTGTTTTATGAACACAGCTTATTCTTCTTTTAGCTCAATGCTTTATTTAAAAAATATTCGAACCACATTTCTGCACAATTGTACATCTTTTCATGTATATTTTTCCCCATTTTCCCCGATCTTCTTCCACTTGTGCACCAACCTCAGACTCCGTTCACGTTCGGCCTGAACCAGCGAGCGCCCTACACAGCTGGTGATTGCTGCCTTCTGTGTCGATGTGAGCGCAAGGACTGCATGGTGCCTTCAGAGGCAGGCGTCCTGGGCCAGAACGGTACGGCACAGCCCACCAACTCAGCCAGTGCCCTCCAGCTGCCTTTGTGGGTATGCTCAGACTGTAGACTCACCGTGGAGAAGGAAGATAGACGTTCGTCTCTGGAGCAGTCGTTAGGGGTGAGTCAGCTGTATTTAAAGCGTTTTGTAATGGTTAACTGTACGTAATGTGGTGACAACCAAATCTTTGTTTCTAAAGAGAAAAGACTACATCTGTGTTCTTCAAATTTTTGTGTAGTTATCTTTCCCATTTGTCTTGTTGCTAAATTTGGACAAATCAAATAATAATCGGTTATTGGATCCCATTATTGAGTCATATTTTAAAAACCTTCAAAAACTCAAAAAACAATATAAAGCATGCCTAGCAATTTTTTGGGGGTTGTTAAATATTCAATTCAGTTTATTTCAATACAACAATGACATGATTAGCCGTATGTCGACGGAGACACAGCCGCACACTGTAGGGCTGGGCGATATATCGAGATTTTTTCTAAAGAGATATAAGACGAGACTATATCGTTTATATTGAGAATCCTCCTGCTGTCTGTTTTCTCCCACTCGCCCCCCTCCTTCACTGAACACAGACCCAGCCCCTCCTTCCTGCCTGCAGGAGGGCAGAGACTTTAGGCTGAGTTAGGCTCGCGCTTTGGTCCGCAGGTTGGAGCGCGCGCTGCGCGTGCACTGTGCCGTGCGGCGAAATGCGTTTACAGTGTCGCCTCTGTGTTTATAGTTGTCCCACGGCGGCGCATGGCAAAGTGCTGTTCTTTTACGGACCAGCAGGAGGCAGTACCCTCTAAAACCTGTGCATATGTTGCAAGAAAGGTGTAGAAGAAGAAATCTACCGTAGAAGAAGAACTGTTTGACGTCACACAACAAAAACAAATAGCTTTCCGCTCGCGTGCTGAACTGTTGTCTTTATTTGCGGTTTTAATGCATGGAGTCAGCGGAGGAGAAAGCGATCACGTGACTTTTGGCGAAAAAAACAAAAGTCCGACTCCAGATCAGGAATGAAGGAGAATTTATACATTTGTGTCACAAAACATTCCTCCATGCGTCGCGACGCCGTCTCCACGACCACAGCGGCGCAAACAGCTGCAGGCTCCGGCGTGAAGAGGGTGAAGGCTGTCGGTGGGGACCTGTCAATCAAATCGTAGCGCCCATGGCGCGCGCATAGGCTTGCGGAGTTTCAAAAATTCAGAGGTGCACGACACGCGCTAATCCCACGCGCGGGGCCAACGCGCAGGGGCGGGGTCTGTGAAATTGCGTCACTTTTAGAGGAGCCAAGATGGTCTAGTGGCAGGGCTTTTGACTACGGATCCGAAGGTCGCGGGTTCGCGCCCCGGCCACTACCCAGCTTGGGGTGTCTATGAGTGCACACCTATTTCTCCAGCTCCCCGGGCGCTTTCGGGCTGCTCACTGCACCACCTGGTAGGTGGTTGGGTTAAATGCAGAGACGAATTTCGTCTGTGTATGGGAAACATACGCAGATGACAGGAATAGACATTATTATTATTATTATTTTTTGGAGCGCGCACCCTCGCGCGCTGCGCGACGCGTCGAGTATGAATCTAGCTTCTCAGCACAAGTAAACACGGCAGATATGAAGAGAGCCGCTAGCTGCTGAGGGGGAAAAACAATGTTCTTTCTGAGCTAGTTTGGATTTAAATTGTCAGATGAGGGCAGAAAAAATGTTTTTGTAGACAATGCTGAAAATAATCCCGAAGAAAGGTCGGAACTACGAATCTTTTTCACCATTTAAACAGCGGAGTGGAGCATGAACTGGAAACGGCAGAACCGAGTGTTTTTACAGCCTGCTGCTTCCTTAAAACAAACCACGGGTCTGAGCTCATTTAGCCGTGCGTGCACCGCAGAGAGAGGTGGAGACATTAATAAATCAGCAGTTTATCACATCGCCAAAGACACGGTCCTCAGCGGCTAACAAGATGGCTAACGCTTTAGCTGTCTTCTTCCACAGCTTAGACACTGCAGTAAAGTGAGACTGACCGTGTATTTAGCGACACGACAAACCGCCGACTTAACAATGTCTCCGCCTCTCGGTTCACGTTTCTGAGTGGAGGCCCACATTAACTACAGTTCACAAACACACTGACTAAAGTGAAAGCACCTTTCTATCTTATCAAGACACTCAAAGCTCTTTAAAACACAATCTGTGTCCTCATTTACCCATTCATACAGCACTCTACTAGAACTGTACAAAGAATAATCAGTACTTTATCACATTCATACACTGATGGGACACACATCAGAGGCAATGAGGGGTTCAGTGTTGCCCACTGCCCAGGAACACTTCAGCATGTGACTGCTGGTGGAATTGAACTCCCAGCTCTCCCATTGGAGGAGACTGCTCTAGCCTCTCAGCCACAGCTGCCCTCAGCTGAAGAGGACTATTATTTAATAGGTGTAAATAAATGTCTAAAAAATAAAGTAATGTATGTAAATAGTTCATTTTTTAGACATTTATTTTGTAGAGTTACAGCTGTTTGTTAATAAATGTTGCTGTGTGACAACTGGGACAAAGCTTTGACTCAGAAATATATTTTTGTTATTCTTTTATGGAAAGAAAATTATATCGAGATATATATCGTATATTGCAATATATCACAACAATATTGAGATATGAATTTTTGTCCATATCGCCCAGCCCTAGCACACTGTTTGCATCAACAGTTTTGGAGCAGGGCAGCGGTGAGAGACACATCTCAGTTGCACGCTGTCTGTACTGACAGTTTTTTTGTTTTTTGTTTTTTGGGTGGGGGAGCGGGGAGAGATGGACACATATGGGCCATGCACTGTTTGTACCGACAGTTTTCGAGTGGTGGGGGGTGTCAGCGTGAGGGTTCTGCATGAGGGAAGAGGCTGCCTTTAGCTTTTTAGCTAGTGCACCTGCATTGCTAGCTGCTCGTGTAGTGTTACGTCAGAGCCGACAGGTGGTTGTGGGGGTGTGGGGGCGGTCAATAGATGGGGCGCTCGGCTCTGTTGACGGGGAGGTACACCCTATTTGTATAATGGTACGTCCACACCTAACAGCGTTTCAACTGCAGGAGCGTCCAGTTTACATGCAAAGTCAATGGGGGACGCGCCTCCAGGCGCGTCTTGGCGTCGGGCGTCACGTCACGTGCGTGTTGAGCGTGCTGGAAAGCGTTTTCCGTGCACGTGAACCCGCGTCAGCCTCCAAAGCACGCCTTGAACATGTTGATGATTTTGCCGTTCAAACGTTCAAACGCCGTTCAACTCTCCCTGATTGGTTGATCAGGGAGAGTCGGGGGGAGAAGAGAGGGGGAGAGTCCCTATGTGACGCGGAAACGAGGGGACGGGTATTGCGCAACTATGTGACGTATTGTTTGTGGGACACAGAAAAAACCCGCGAAGTCGTGTACTATGGAAGAGAAACTCATTGTAGCTGTGTGTTCGCGACAAGTCCTTCACGACCAGTCAAGTCTGCTCTACAGAGACAGAAATAAAAAGCTCCTTGCCTGGCGGAGTGCAGTGAGGAACTCCGTATACCGGTAAGCTCCTCCCACACCCCCCGCCGCCGCAGTTTCGCGTTCTGTTCTGGACACCACTGTGGGTCCAGTGCGTCCACTTGCGTGCGTGACGAGCTTTTTTGAAGTTGAAACGCTGTTAGGTGTGGACGTACCATAATGGTAGGGGAAACGCTGACTTTGCAAACTTCACTCGATAAAGCTGCTCCGCTGGAAAAAAGTTATCAATCAGAGGAGATCAGCTCCTTGGTTCAATTCTGAGTTACCTACTTTAAAACAGATATCTAGAAAGTTAGAAAGAAAATGGCGCTCCACTAACATTGAGGAATCTTGCGTATCATGGAGAGGTTGCCTGCTAACGTACAAAAAAGCACTCTGTAAAGCTAGAACTTAATAGTATTAATTTTAAATTGAAGATAATAACCCCAGGTTCATTTTCAGTACTACAGTCTAATGAACTCTTGATTCATGTGACCCTACAACTGTAAGCAGTGATGACTTCATGAGATTCTTTTAAACTAAAATTATTTCAATTAGAGGAAAAATTTCAACATTCCTAGTATCGCCTCTAGTTCTGTGTCTGATGAGACGGCTTAAAAATTTTCACTAGAACCTGATTTATGTTTGGACTGTTTTTGTCCTGTTGAGCTCTCTGAATTGTCAAAAATAATAGCTTCATCCAAACCATCCACATGTCTGTCCAACCAGGCTATTTAAATACGTATTTCCCTTAATTAATAACCATGTCTAGGATCTGCATAATTTGTCTCTGCTAAACGGTTACATACAGTGATAGGAATAACGGAGTTATAAATAAACGGCGTTACAAACGGAGTTATTTTTTTCATTAACGGGTAATCTAAGTAGTTACTATGTCTATCGTTACAACGCCGTTACCGTTACAAACACTAAAATGGTGTACGTTATTTTGTCTTCTGCGCGCTGTCTCTCGCTGCTTGTTTACTTTTTTTTTCCCTTGTGAGGGAGGGTGGAGGGGGAAGCAGCAGAGGGGAGGGAGGGTAGGAGCATAGACGTGGGAGCAGAGGGGAGGGAGGGGCGAAACAATAAGGATGATGCTGATTGGCTAAGGTAGAGTGTCAGTCAGAGGTCAGCCAATCAGCGGTTTTGTTGTTCAGCTCACACGCTGCAGGCAGGAAGCTTCAAATCTGAAAAGTTAACAGAAGTCTGGCAGCAATGGCGAGTCTGGAGGGAAAGTTGGCGTTTTCAAAGTGGAAATACAGAAATTACTTTACTCTCCTTGAGGTAAAAGGCAAGAACGTGCATGTGAAGTGTACATTATGTCCCGGAGCGAAGTGTACGTCCGTCGTAATCTGATCTGACAAGCATCTCACAACTGCTCAGGTAATTCAGCTTTTCAGTACTGTTTTAAAAGTACTTCATATTGTGAAAATGGTTCTTTTGTTTTTAAGAAAATTCTTGAAGAACCAGTTGTGTGAGAGTTTGATTTTATTTTACACTACAAAGCACTTATTTTAACTGTTTACTTTTATTTCTAAGAAAACACTTGAACAGTACAGGGTGTACATAGAGCTGAAAAACACAATTGTTATATTATTTTGTTAACCTGTATTTTGTAATGAAGAAAAAACTTGAAGTATAGTATGTCAACCAGTCATGTTCTGTTGAGGTGCTGTAAGCATTTCTACTTAAAATTCGTAGATATATCTAAACTTAAACCAACCAAACAAACAATAGTTACTTTCCCTGGTAACTAATTACTTTTATAGGTGAGTAATTCAGTTACTAACTCAGTTACTTTTTGGGCGAAGTAACTAGTAACTATAATTAATTACTTTTTTGAAGTAGCATTCCCAACACTGGTTACATACCACAGAGCTTTAAAGGTCCACTGACATGATTTTTTTACCATTCATAAAATTGCTCAAAATATATAAATTTTATCATTTAAATATGTTCGTTTTTGCAAACAAAATGATAAATCACTTTAATTTTGCTTTAAAGGTGATTTTGAACTCGTGTTTAATCATGGGAAATCTGATTACACGCGAACGCACCATCTGTGACGCACCATCTGTGACGTAGTGTGAGGCAGAGGGCTCTGGTCTCTTTAATAGCGGACAATTTAAAACCCGACGAATTTATCAATCTATGTGAAGATTTGAGCTATTTGTCTTCATTTTGGGAAGCAGAAAATAGTTTGGGTGATGGAACAAGAAACAACAGGATCTAATTTAGGTCTGATGCTGTATCAGACTTACCTTCATGTGGAGCTGCTCACACCCGCGCACTGTGACAAGCCCAGAGCTCTGCCTCTCTGCACACTACGTCACAGATGGTGCGTTCGTGTGTAATCGGATTTCCCATGATTAAACACGGCTTGAAGTTCAAAATCACTTTTAAAGCAAAATTTAAGTGATTTATCATTTTGTTTGCAAAAACGAACATATTTAAATGATAAAAGATATATATTTTGAGCAATTTTATGAAAATTAAAAAATCATGTCAGTAGGGCTTTAAGATTGCTATAATTAAACCTTTACCGGTACTTAAATAATATAACCTTGACTCAGGAATCCTAGCCAATTATAGACATATCTAATCTAACTTTCATCAAAAAAATGCTAGAGAAACTAGTTGCTGGTCAGTTACGTGATCATGTGCAAAGAAATAATCTGTTTGAAGAATTTCTGTCAGGTTTTAGAGCTCACCACGGCACTGAATCTGCTCTGGTGAAAGTTACTAATGATATCCTCGTGGCCTCTGACAATGGACAGGTGTCCACTGGTCCCGGTAGACCTCAGTGCTGCATTTGATACAGTTGATCACAATATTCTATCTAGCGATATGATAAGCTGCTGCTTTATTAATGTTGTGGCACCACCTCTCACTGTTCCTCTCATAAGGCACAGCATGGTTAAATGAGTTTTGTACCGTGGTTTGTTTCAGGGAAGGAGGCTGAAGTCTGTCGGACATGCAGCTGAAGTACATACAGGCTTCATACTCCACTGTTTTTATGGCGAAAAAGATTTGTAGTACCGACCTTGTGTCTGGACTTGTTTTCGGTATTGATTGCTACAGAAATCATTTTTCTGTCCCTCATCTGACAATTTAAATCCAAACCATCTGAAAGAACAGCCATCGTTTATCTTTTTGCTCAACAGCAGCTAAGCTGCTCTTCATAGCTCCCGTGTTTACTTGTTGTGCTAAACGTCTCTCGCCCACCTCCTGGAGAAGCAGGAAGCAGGGAGAGCACGGCTGAGGGGCTGGGTTTGTATTCAAGGAGGGAGTAGGAGGGGGCCGCGTGGGAGAAAGAAGACGACAGGAGGAGGATTTCCAAGTACAGTATAACACTACATTGTTTTATACTGATATAGTCTCAACTTAAATCGTAAACATCACGTTAGTATTGATACGGTCCGACAACAACATGTTTCTATGGATTCGCCGTCATCCAGAACATGAGAAATTAAACGAACAAAGACAAAGCAACTGGACTTTGGTTCTGTAGCTGAAGATGTGGAGTTCAAAGATTTTCAACTGCATGGAGTTGGTATCATTATTAATACTGTACTTGGATCAATCTGCTTACCCCCACGTCACCAACACAAAAGTCGGATAAATGTGACATGTCTGTTCAGACTAAGATCCCTTTGAAAAGCATATGTATCTGATTCCAACCACATATGAAAAAGAACTGGGATGGATAAAATAAAATCTGATTATACCACGTTCAGACTGTCATGAAAAAACTAAATATGAGTCACACACAGGCAAAATAATTGGATTTGGGCCACATTTGCTTGCACTATGAGCATAGCCTAAATGTCTTTAAAACCTTTTGGACTTTTATCTTGATTAAAATGAAGAAAAATAAATCAGTCTTTTCAATCTTCTGTTCTGATATAACCCACAGAGTCAGGACTTCCTGTTGCACATGCCTGTTGGTAGTAGAACCCTGTCCCAGGAGGCAGCCACAGTGAACAGACTGACCGCCGCGCCACTCCCTTCTCCAGGCCTCAATGCACAACTGCCTCCTGATGCAGTGTGTGGCTGTGATGCCTGCAACGAGAGAGGGTCAGTAAAAACTAAATATGTTGAAGGTAATTTATATAAAATAAAGTAGGACGATTTTTGGTGTGTTTTACAAGATCACAACATGCATGTTAGGCTAATTGCTAACTAAATTGTCTCTAGGTGTGAGTGAGAGAGTGAATGGTTGTTTGTCTGTGTACCTGTGATGGACTTGCGACCTGTCCATGGTGTACCCCGCCTCTCGCACAGTGACTGCTGGATATAGGCACCAATGACCCCCGCCAACCAAAAAGTAAGAAGAGGGTAAAGATAATGGATGGGTAGTTTTTATAAGATTGTTCTATATTTATGAAAATGCCAGGGATGTCTCTGTCGAGTCGGAGAGGGAGTCGCAGCAGCTGCAGAACCACTGGTCAGAGGTTCGCTACCTGGTGCGTTGCATCTATCGTCAGACAGGAACGCCACTTGCAGATGACCAAGACCAGCCCCTGGAGAGAGACCGAGAGAGCATGAAGGAACTGGTGGATAGGTGTGTTTGTCCACTAGAGGGCTCTCTATGGTTGTAAAAGTCTTGTGTTGATATTCAGTCATTGACCAAAAAAGTTACTATTAGATAACCTTTCAAAAGAAAAAACCTTTTTATTCTGTATGTATTTTTCTCCTGTAGACTTTGTGTAAAAGATCCGTATCAGCTTTACCAACGGCTGGAACAGCAGGCTCGAGAATATGTCTTGGAAATGAAGGTGCGGTTACTGAAGCACCTTTCCGCCGGTTCTAAGACTGCAGGAACACCGGGGACTGTGGCTGCAGCCCAGGGTCCTCCTCAGGCCCACCAGTTCATATCACTGCTGCTGGAGGAGTACAGTGCTCTCTGTCAAGCTGCACGCACCATCAGCAGTTTCCTGCTCACCCTGGTTAGTTTACCTGGTTTATGGTGTCGCAATTAATTTGGTAACCAACCGATTTTGGGGGGAAAAATAAGATCTTTGGTTCATTTAGTTACAGGTTTTTTTGTTATTGTTCATCTACATCTTTTCTATGCCCCTCTAATGTACATTTTAAATCCGTTCCAGGAGAACGAGCACCTCCAGAAATTTCAGGTGACGTGGGAGCTGCACAACAAGCACCTTTTTGAAAGTCTGGTTTTCTGTGAACCAGTCTTACACAACAGTTTACCAGCACTAATTGCACAGCTGAGGTAAGACTTTTGCATCTGTATGAAATTAAACATCATAACGCAGACACAATTTTATTTTTGTTAGTCACCGGTAAACCTTTATAATCCTTTCAAATTAAACTACAGTAGCAGAAAAATGCTAGAATGCTTCTAGTTCATGTAAAAATTAAAAATAAATTCTGGGGGGATATGTGCCATCTAAAGCACACTGACTGAAAAAGCAACATTGTAAAACAACTTGACACCTGGTGCCAGTGTAAAATAAAAACAAAAATAACAGTTATGGTCCCGCCGCTTTAATCTTTTTTTTTCCCGTAGCTTAAGAGATGATATATATATATATATATAGTACATATATATATCTATATACTGTATATATTTTTTAATAAGTTAATAGAAAAATGTGTCAGACAAAAACTTCAAGTAATGTATAAAATAAAAAAAAATTGTTGGTTGTTTTGGAGAAAGTTTAGTACGGTATGTATTTGTGATCATGAAAACAATTGCAAAAAAATAAAAAATTTGACCAGCAAAGATTAAAGGTATTGTGATATGATGCTAAAACATAGACATCTTTAGAAAGAAGAGCTACTCGGCTTTGATTTTTTTTGTACACAGATGCTTCGAATAATTTATATATAAAAGTATTTTTTAATAAAATAGTTTTAATGACGTAACTCTGCAGTGCGGGCGGAGAAAGGAGGGGTCAAACGGCGACGCATTTTTATGACGCAATGTAAAGAACGCACATTGTAAATAACAATGGCAGAGAATATAGAAACCGAGGAATTAAGCAATTTAAGTGAAGATTTGAGCGATTTGTCTTCAGTTTGGGAAGCCGAAGTTAGTTTGAGTGATGAACAAGAAACAGCTGGTTCTAATGTAGGTCTGCAGCTGTATTTATTTGAGCCTTACCATTCAGGGAGCGAGGGAGACTCCGAGATTTCAGAGGCGGCAGGTTCCGAGGGTGAAAGGAATGGAACCCGAGCTTAGTCAAAGCAGCTTCATTTCATCTGGGCGGCTCCGCACCATCCATCCATCCATCGCGATCAGAGCCGCTAGCTCTCCAGCATTGCTCCCCCTGCACCAGCTGAGTGAAGCAAGTGAACTTCATGTGCCTATGTCACAGGACGTCGCATGCGGAAGTACCCGGATTTCCCGTGACGAAACGGCGCCAATTTTAAAATCACTTTGAAACAAATTTTCATTGATTTATCATTTTGCTTGTAAAAATGAACATAGTTGAATGATACAACATATATACGGTATGTTGTGCCACTTTATGCATAGTTCCATCATCATGTCACAATACCTCTAAATTATGACTTGATTTTGTCAGCACAAAATAAACTAACCAGAATATTTTTTATTTTTTATTGATGTACCGGTAATTAGAAGGTCTAGATAATATATCGGTGTATCCGCGGGGTTGTAAAAGGTATTAAAAGGTAGTAAATAAAATTAACACAAATTACAGTAAATAAAATTAACACAAATTACAGCCATTAAAATGTATTAAAAAGTAATAAACGTCATCTGACGAGGTATAAAAAAAGTTAAAACCTACACAACTATATTTTTCCCGTTCTATTGGCGAAAAAATCCTGTGAAT
>JBBPBX010046672.1:0-26496 GCA_038048925.1 Garcialebias charrua | reverse complement strand
CTGCATCTGACAATCGGTCACAAAATTTCCTTCACAGGTATAGTTTGTTCAAAATATGACTACTGTCTTACAGCATGTATATTTTTTTATTTATTTTAGGTCAAAAAGCTACCAAGAAGTCTAGAAATGTTTTTCCTTGTGAGGGTATGTTAAATTTTTTTTCACCACTGATTAATTTGGGGGTATACCACATCAAAAGAGGATAGTTATACCTTGGTGGTGGGTCATGTCACACAAGGTGGGCTGACAATTCTAGAATCATTGGAGGTATGCAATTGTTCTTACTGCAAACGCACAGCTAAGTCACTTACACTTTTTGTTACATATTTCACAATAAAAATAAGCCACATCCTGCACATAATAAGCTAATCCATGTAACTTTTATTTCTTTTTTTAAGAACAAATCTATGTAGTATTTCAATCACCACCATATCAGTAACAGGCTAATTACTTACTATAGATGTAAAATCACTTTTATTTTAATTTATTTTTTACTGTTGACTGTTTTATTATAGATGACTTTGCTCTTCCAACTCCTCCTAAAAGGATGAATGCACAGTCAGGTAAATATTGCACAACTATCATCTTGGGGTACTTGGAAACCTTGTGTAAAGTAATTTACATTTTTGACATATTAACACTTATGTTTAAACCCTCTAAAATGCAGAAAGAACCCCGATGGACATCCCTTCAAGCACTCAATCTCAAATCTTGGGATGCAATGGTAGCAGGAGTCCCTCTGAGTCTCTTTCTAATGATCAAAGGTATTTAATTTAAATATGATCAAAATTAGAGATGTAACAATTCATCTAACTCACGATGCGATGTGTACCAATTTTGCTGTTGCATGCTTTAAACAGATCAGTCAGACCTGGCCAAGACAGTCCCTTTCTCAGAGGCGGCGTTGGAGGTCGAGGTCTTCCTCTCGTGGACAAAGGTAAATTGTTATCAAAAGTATAATATTGATAACCTGGATTATTCTGATAATTCAAACATTTCCAGAAATGTAGATTAATTTATCTTTTTAATTACAATAATGCATTATTATTTGAATGTTAATGAGAAATTGGTGTTATTATTTTTTAAAGAATAAACCTAACATAGTATTTGGATATTAAAGTTTTCAAGGTGGAAAGAAACAAAATCTTTGCAGGTTGCTGGAAATATCTTACTCAAAATCTTTTTTTTAATTGATACATTTTTTCCCATGGTTCTACACTAACTTCTTGCACTGATTGCACTGGTGTTTCTAAACTTTTTTTTGGTTCACCAGCACAGTTAGTGCACCCAAATTTTCAACCGCGTCATATTTAACATGATAGTTTTACAGGTTCTCTCTTTATTTTATTTATTTATCTGGCTTATATTCCACAATCTTAAAATATGATTCATCATGCCAACAGAAATATGTCTTTGTGTTTCAGGAAAAACAGGACCTCAAAGCCCCCAGGAAAACTCTCCCTCTCCTGTCCAATTCTGATTGTGTGTTCGTCCAACTGCCTGCTCACGGTAGGAGATGTGCCTATCACAACATTTCCCAAAGACATTTTATGTTTAAACATTTGAAGTTGTAGTGGCTCCCTCGTTTTTCATGGTGCCCAGTAGTATACTCTCCATTTTTCATAGCAAAAATTGTTTTTATTTTGTTGAAGGTGTTTTATATTATTTTAAAAAAATATAATCAAGTGTTAACTACAGTTGTAATTGGGAGTAGTAGTTGTTGCATTGCTGCTGAAACCATTGTGATAAAATAAATGTGTTGAAGTTAAAGAATACCTTTCATTTTTTGTCATTACAGAAAATGTTTGAAGGTTTTGACAAGACATGTATTATTACGTTTGTTGGTTAAATTTGATAACGGGTTGGAGAAACATTTGAAACATCTGTAGAACTAAAAATGAGTAAAAGTTTTAGGGATGTATACTAATTTTAAGCATCACACGCTCAATTGTAGTAAAATATTGCTAAGAATGAGATTTTTTGCAGCTAGGTTTAAGATTGTTTATCTTGTAAAAAGATAAAATGTCTTATTTTTAGAAATCGTGTCAAGACAATTTTCACTTGTTGGAAGATCTTTTTGCTTATTTCAGTCAAAAAAAAATCTAATTTTAAGTTGTTTTAAACTTGTTTTCAGAGTAGACTTTTCTCCAGTGTACTACTTTTGAGCATCAGAATCTTATTATAAGACAAGAAAAGCTCACAATTGTAGTAAAATATTGCTCAAAACTAGATTTTTGTAGCTAGTTTCAAGATTCCGCATATCTTGTTTTCACTTGTTACCAGATCTTTTTGCTTATTTCAATCCAAAAAAAAACTAATTTTAAGTTGTTTTAAACTTGTTTTCAGAGTAGACTTTTCTCCAGTGTACTACTTTTGAGCATCAGAATCTTATTATAAGACAAGAAAAGCTCACAATTGTAGTAAAATATTGCTCAAAACTAGATTTTTGTAGCTAGTTTCAAGATTCCGCATATCTTGTTTGACTTGAACAAAATGTCTTATTTTAAGAATCTTGTCAAGTGAATTTTCACTTGTTCCATTGGCAGATTTTTTTGCTTATTTCAAGCAAAAAAATCTTATTTTACATTTTTTTTTTTCTTATTTTTAGAGGGGCATTTTTTCCAGTGCTGAGTTTTTTCATAGTAGTTTTCCATAGTAGTATAAAATTATAAAAAGTTTCACCAACAGCAAAAATGAAATAGAGTGTAATACTGTCCCGAAGTATAAAGTATAAAAAGTATATCTATAAAATAAATGAAGGTTCTGGCATTTGACATTTGACATTTGTAAAGGCCACTGTAAAACCATTGATTGCACCATAGACCTCCATTCATTATGGTGACATTATCTACATGACGCTCCTACAAGCACCCTGCAGATGTTGGATGCTGTCTATCATGGTGCACTAAGATTAACCCTTAGATGCATAAGTGGGGTCAAAAATGACCCCGAGGGTTGTTATTCTTCAAAATCTCTGAAACTAAAAGTTTTTACTCTTCCATATTCCAGGTATTCCTCATAAAACATGTTTGTGACTTCAAGCCATTTGAATTTTTTAATGTTTTTATACATTTTCAGAAATTGCAGTTTTTGTGTCACTACCCCAGTTTTTCATGAGTGGGGTCAAAAATGACCCCAAGCATTTCCTATAGAATCTCAAGGGTTTGCTTTGGGAACCTTTGATTCTTACCAACTGTGACATTTTCTGTCTCATTTACACATCTGAGACATGCAGTCTCACCACAAGGATGTCAGTTTGACACAGAAGCATACATGTATTACCTTCATTTACCAACTCCATGATGTTACTGATAGAATATCCTGTTGGTCAACAAAGTAGACACTCTTAGCGAACTACAAAATAATGTTAGTACTTAAGCTAGCTAACATTACACTAGCTTAGTAAGCCAGCTGATATTACTGGATTTGTTGGGTAGAAACTCACTGTATTCATAATTCCTTGTAACAAATGCAAACCAAAGTCAAAGTCAACTTTATTGTCAGAACTGCAATATGTACAGGACATACACAGGATTGAAATTGCATTTCTCTCTCAGTCCCTCGGTGCAACAGTAACCATTTAAACACTAAACAATTAATAAACAAGCATAAAATGAAATAATAAAAGTTTAGTACTGTCCTGAGTTTTTTGCATAGTAGTTTTTCATAGTAGTAAAAAAAGTTTCACCAACACCAAAACACCAACATTTAATAAACATAATCATAAAATGAAATAGAGTGTAATACTGTCCTGAGTTTTTTCATAGTAGTTTTCCATAGTAGTATAAAAGTATAAAAAGTTTCACCAACACCAAAAATGAAATAGAGTGTAATACTGTCCCGAAGTATAAAGTATAAAAAGTATATCTATAAAATAAATGAAGGTTCTGGCATTTGACATTTGTAAAGAGTGACAAAGCAGCATATGGGGTTAATGTACACAGTATATGTATGAGGTAGTTGATATTGGTATAGAAACAAAGTGGCATTATGCAATAAGGCTAGTAAAAAGAATATATACTGTATATCAGCAGTAGTGTAGATATAAAAAGTCTAGATGTAAACAGTAGTAATAAATGTAAACAGTAGTAATAAATGTAAACAGTAGTAATAAATGTCAACAGTAAATGTAAACAGTAGTATGACTATAGGCAGTAATGTACAAGCCCAAAACCAGAAGAGTTGGCACGTTGTGGAAATCGCAAATAAAAACAGAATACAATGACTTGCAAATCTTTTTCAACCTATATTCAATTGAACACACTGCAAAGACCACATACGTAACGTTCGAACTGGTAAACTTTGTTATTTTTTGCAATAATTAGCTCATTTGGAATTTGATGCCTGCAACATGTTTCAAAAAAGCTGGCACAAGTGACAAAGAAGACAGAGAAATTTGAGGAATGCTCATCAAACACTTATTTGGAATATCCCACAGGTGAACATGCAAATTGGGAACAGGTGGGTGCCATGATTGGGTATAAAAGCAGCTTCCTTGACATGCTCAGTCATCCACATAGAAGGATGGGGCGAGGGTCACCACTCTGTGAACAAATGCGTGGGCAAATTGTCGAACAGTTCAAGAACAACTTTTCTCAACGAGCTATTGCAAGGAATTTAGGAATTTCACCATCTACGGTCCGTAATATCATCAAAAGGTTCAGAGAATCTGGAGAAATCACTACACGTAAGGGGCAAGGCCGAAAACCAACATTGAATGCCCGTGACCTTCGATCCCTCAGGCGGTACTGCATCAAAAACCGACATCAGTGTGTAAAAGATATCACCACATGGGCTCAGGAATACTTCAGAAAACCACTGTCAGTAACTACAGTTCGTCGCTACATCTGTAAGTGCAAGTTAAAGCTCTACTATGCAAAGCAAAAGCCATTCATCAACAAGATCCAGAAACGCCGCCGGCTTTGCTGGGCCCGAGCTCATCTGAGATGGACTGATGCAAAGTGGAAAAGTGTTCTGTGGTCTGATGAGTCCACATTTCAAATTGTCTTTGGAAACTGTGGACGTCGTGTCTTACGGACCAAAGAGGAAAAGAACCATCAGGACTGTTATAGGCGCAAAGTTCAAAAGCCAGCATCTGTGATGGTATGGGGGTGCATTAGTGCCCAAGGCATGGGTAACTTACACATCTGTGAAGGCACCATTAATGCTGAAAGGTACATACAGGTTTTGGAGCAACATATGCTGCCATCCAAGCGACGTCTTTTTCATGGACGCCCCAGCTTATTTCAGCAAGACAATGCCAAGCCACATTCTGCACGTGTTACAACAGCGTGGCTTCGTAGCAAAAGAGTGCGGGTCCTCCCCTGGCCTGCCTGCAGTCCAGACCTGTCCCCCATTGAAAATGTGTGGCGCATTATGAAACGTAAAATACGACAACGGAGACCCCGGACTGTTGAACAACTTAAGCTGTACATCAAGCAAGAATGGGGAAGAATTCCACCTGAAAAGCTTCAAAAATTGGTCTCCTCAGTTCCCAAACGTTTACTGAGTGTTGTTAAAAGGAAAGGCGATGTAACACAGTGGTAAATATGTCCCTGTGCCAACTTTTTTGCAATGTGTTGCTGCCATTGAATTCTAAGTTAATGGTTATTTGCAAAACAAAATAAAGTTTCTCCGTTCGAACATTAAATATATTGTCTTTGCATTCTATTCAGTTGAATATGGGTTGAAAAAGATTTGCAAGTCATTGTATTCTGTTTTTATTTGCGATTTGCACAACGTGCCAACTTTTCTGGTTTTGGGCTTGTAATACAAACATTAGTGCAAATATGAGAAGTAGTGCAAACTGAATGAGCACATGACCGTGAGTTGAGTGAATGACCCGTATTGATGACACAGAGTCCAGTGTTAAAAACTTTGTGTTGTGTGGTAATGTGTGAAAGTTTTTTGTGATTAAGGCAGTACAAGTGGGAGGGAGGGCAGAGCTGGCAGAGTGTTAAGCATCCTGACTGCCTGATGAACAGAGCTGTCTCTCAGTCTGCTGGTTCGAGCCTGGAGACTCCTCAGTCTCCTCCCCGATGGCAACAGGCTGAAGCAGCTGTGTAGTGGGTGTGTGGGATCACCTGCCATGCAGAGGGCTTTCCGAGTGAGGCGGTTGCTGTGTAAGTCCTGTAGTGAGGGCAAGGAGGTGCCGACAATCTTCTCAGCTGCTCTCACTATACGCTGGAGGCTCTTTCGGCAGGATGCAGTACATGCACCATACCACACCGTGATGCAGCTGGTCAGGACACTTTCTATGGCGCCCCTGTAGAAGGTGCACATGATGGGGGTTGGAGCTCCAGCTCTATTCAGCTTGCGGAGAAAGTAGAGGCGCTGGTGAGCCTTCTTGGCCAGTGATGCAGTGTTCCTGCTCCAGGACAGGTCCTCTGAGACGTGCACTCCCAGGAACTTGGTGCTGTCCACTCTCTCCACTGTGGTGTTGTTGATGGTCAGAGGGGCATGTTGGGCATCCCTCTTCCTGAAGTCCACAACAATCTCTTTTGTCTTCTCCACGTTGAGAGTGAGATTGTTGTGTCCGCACCACAAGGCCAGGCGGCTCACCTCATCCCTGTAGTCCGTCTCATCGTTGTTGCTGATGAGACCCACCACTGTTGTGTCGTCCGCAAACTTGATGAAGTGGTTGGAGCTGTACGATGGTGTGCAGTCGTGTGTTAGCAGGGTGAATAGAAGGGGGCTCAGCACACATCCTTGTGGGGCTCCTGTATTCAATGTGATGGTGCTGGATGTGTTATTCCCGACCCGTACTGCCTGTGGTCTCCCGGTCAGGAAGTCTAGCAGCCAGTTACACATTGAGGTGTTCAGCCCCAGACTGTCCAGTTTAAGGATGAGCTGTTGGGGGATGATGGTGTTGAATGCCGAGCTGAAGTCAATGAACAGCATTCTAACATAAGAGTCTTTCGTGTCCAGATGTGTGAGAGCTGTGTGGAGGGCAGAGGAGATGGCATCGTCGGTTGAGCGATTAGACCGATATGCAAATTGGAAGGGATCCAGGGAGGCAGGGAGGACAGATTTGATATTTTTCAGTTGGATAACCTATTATATATTATTATATATATTATATTATATACATATTATTTAAAAAATCTGTATGCCTCTTTTATGATTGTCTATTGTTGTTGCTGTTGTCCATTGTTGTCACAGTCCTTTGTTGAAACCAGGTCTCATGTTTGTCTGTTATATGTTTTCTCATCCAAACTATCATGGCTATTTGGAGGACAGCGATACCCAAAGACCTTGCTCGAGATATGATCCTGAAGGGATGGGATGAAGAGCCCATCCGTTGTATTGACTCAGGATCTGGCATCTTGAATGTAGAGGATACAGATTATTGTCCACCTGGACATGTCAGGCTGTCTGGAAACCAACCTGCCTCTGCTGAACAAGATCAGTCAGACACGGAGGAGTCCTCTGAGACCTCCAAAGAGGGAATGGATATTGTGTCCAACAGAATGAGCCACGAGGGCTCTTACTAGTTAGAATTATCTCCCACTCAAGCTAAAACACCAAGCCACAATTTACTGAGAAGTCAGTCAGGGTCTGCACCTGGGTTTAGCACCATCTCTCAATAGATGCATGAAAGCTGTTTATCATTGATAGTACTATATATTAGAAGGGCAGCACGGTGGCGCAACTGATAGAGCTGCTGCCTCTCAGCGAGCAGGTCCCGGGTTAAAATCCCGGTCCGGGGGCCTTCATGTTCTCTCCTTGCATGCGTGGGTTTCCTCCGGGTACTCCGGTTTCCTCCCACAGATCAAAAACATGCATGTTAGGCTGATTGGTAACTCTGAATTGTCTCTAGGTGTGAGTGAGAGAGTGAATGGTTGTTTGTCTCTATGTGGCCCTGTGATGGGCTTGCGACCCGTCCAGGGTGTACCTCGCCCCTCGCACAGTGATTGCTGGACATAGGCACTGGTGACCCCCATAATCCAAAAATGGAAGAAGCGGGTAAAAGATAATGGATGGATAGTATATTAGAAGAGGTGTTGACATGAACAAACATGGAGGGAAGAAGAGTCGTAACAAGCAGAGGAAAAGAGTGGAAAAATCTAAGCAAACAGGAGCTCATGGCCTTCATTGGAGTGACCATTCTTGCAGGAAGTGAGAAGAACTGGAATGTACCAATGTGTGTGCTCTTTGGGAGTCTTGTACACAACCCAAGGTACTCTGAACCTACCAACCGACATCACTGAAGCAACTGGAAGATGTGGAGTGACAAAAGTTGCAAACAAGTAACAAGAGAGAGGCACAGAGAGCCAACAGAAGAGAAAGAGGTGTCAGATGTGTCCAAGAAACAAAAATAGCAAAGCCACCAATTGGTGCTGGAATTGCAGTACTACAGTGTGCAATGGTCACAGCCAAAAGCAAATAGTTTGTGACAACTGCACACAGTGAATAGAGAAAATATGTTTGTGTGGGCACATGTGAGTGTACAGTGTTCTGGTTGTATGTTCATTGTCTTTTTTGTCCTTCAGACAGATGGACATTCTAGCAATGATTTAA
Organism: Garcialebias charrua; assembly: GCA_038048925.1. Lineage (NCBI taxonomy): Eukaryota > Metazoa > Chordata > Actinopteri > Cyprinodontiformes > Rivulidae > Garcialebias > Garcialebias charrua. The sequence goes on along the minus strand of JBBPBX010046672.1, from coordinate 17,976 downwards.
GATTTTTGATGTTATTTTGTGTGAAAAAATGTTTTAAAAAGTTATGAATAACCATATTAAATGTCAAATCAGTCTTTTGTTGATCCAAATACAATATAACTGCCTTTAACCAAAATTAAAGACAATTTAAATTCATTGCAAAAACCCATTGATTCTAATTGGGGTCATTTTTGACCCCACTCATGGAAGAATGTAGGTATTGGTCGTACATGCATCCAAGGGTTAATAACTGGCTGTGATCATACCTACCACTGCACTCTCTATTCACTGCTTAACTGAACATCATTAACCTCACGCAGACTCTTCCACTGGTATATTTTCATCTTTAAATCACTTCTTTGTCTGCTGCCTTCATACATCTCTTCCTACATGTCTGTGTGAGTGCAGCTACAGCGTGCACTCTCAGGACATTACCTACAGTGTTCCCTCAGTGAGGACTGAATTAGGCAAAAGAGCCATCTCTTACTCCAATCCTGTTTCCTGGAATATCTTGCAAAAAGATCTGAAGCTCCCAACCTTGACTTCTCTAAACGGCTTTAAGAATCTGTTGGGACTCCTGGCAAAAACCAATATATGTTCTGGTTTTTAGTTTTACATTCACCTATGTTTGCTACTTTTTTGCCATCTTATTTTAATTTGATAACGTGTATGTGTATGCCTCTTATGGTCTATTGTCATTTGAAATCAGGTTTCGCTTATGAGTCATCGAGGCTCATTAGGATTAATCGTTCTAAACTGAATGAATAGGCAGCACAATGGCTCAGTGGTTAGCACAAGTTTCCTCCCAGCATGAAGGTCCTGTGTTGAATCCCCAGTTGGACATTTTTTCAGTATGCAGTTTGCAAGCATCTTTGAGTTTTCAGATACTCCAGTTTCTTCCCACATATAACATGCATGCCAGGCCTCCCTTGCAAAAGAGATATGTGGGATTTGCCTGGTTAAAGATTAATGTACCTTCAATTTAATTTCTTCAGTTAAAGATTAATGTACCTTCAATTTAATTTCTTCAATGTTAAGGAGCTAGTCACTTTTTGCAAGCAGCTTATTTTTCATTATTCAGATCAATACAAATGCAGTTGTTCCAGGTAATGAGAACTTAGTCGAGAAAAAGGGTTTGTGACGACCCTGTCAAGTGACTGAGCTGGTGTCAGCCTAGCTCTGGGATTAGGACATTGCATAAAAATTCTATAAAGCACATTCTAGCAAAAAAATTACCACAGAGCCAAATAAAATTATCTGGAGGCTAGCATGATAGCTCAGAAACTCACTCAACAATTCCCACTTTCGATTGGTGTACTATGCATTCGTCTGCCAATTGTGCATGTACAATTGTCAGCTATTTTTTCCACCCCAGGCTGGAAATACAAAAAAAAATAAAACACCAGAATCAAAAGTGAATCAAAAGTGATTTACATTAAAGAGTCACCACGTTACCAGAAATGATTTACTTCATTTAAGGGGACATCTACAACTCAAGATACCAAGACGACATCCTTATAAAAATCTGGTTTTATTAAATTTTTAAATCACACGCTGTGTAAAACTCAAAACCATCTGTGGACCATGAAGCCCTGAGTGACAAAGACAAGACCCAGTAGAGACCACACAGACTGAGTGATCAGTAGCCTCTTTTGACTGGATGTTGGGGTTGATGCCTTTGTCCATCTTGGAACACTGGTTCCCTGGAGAACCGTGGTTCTGTTGGAGTGTAGCGGAACTGATTGAAGGACAGGCGCTTGCGGTTGTAGCGCGAGCGTGACTTGAAAGCGTACACCTCATCCTGGTCCTCTACGGGAGTGAAGACTGGCTCATCCTCACCACTTGTATCAGAGGAGGAACTCCAGCTCTCCTCTGTAGACTGGTAAGGGCTGTCTCTGCCTGGAGCCCCATGATGATAGTCCCGAGGGCCACCCTGCTGTTGGACCACATAAGAGCCACCGTCACCCCCAGCAGTGATGCCGCTGTAGTATCGCCCTGGATAGCTGCCAAAACCACTGCGTGGTCCTGCAGGTTTCTCAACACTTGGTTTGTGGGAGTCATATCCAGAAGATGAAACTGACCACCACCTGGGCTGTTCACCTTCACTGCCTGAAGAGAAACACCTGCAGTCAGCACCAGATCCAGTATCAAACTGCTCCCATCACTTCCCATTCAGACTCACCTTGTTCTGAAGGATAACAGGTGATGCTTCCAAGCAGCAGGAAAGAAATCCACAAAATCCTGCAGAGACATTCAGCTCATCAAGTTAGCAACACAGATCAGAGCAGAAGATAAACATTGATCATCTAGTGTTAGTTAGGACATGCAGAATCACTGATGGAGACTGGAGATTCCTCACCTCATCCTGCTGCAGATAAACTTGAAAGACAGCACAAATGCAGAGCTCAGAGCTGCTTGCAGTGACTCCAAGCTGCAGGAGCTGCTTTTAAACCAAACTCAGAGCAGCTGGAGCTGGTTGGAGCTGATTGCTGAGTGCTATCAGCTGCTGCAGAGGAAACACACCACCAAGAGCTTCCTGCTCATTGGTCACCTTCATGAAGATGACTTCAACATTAGAAAGAGATACAGGATGCTGGAAGGTGGCGGTAATGCACCTATAAGTTGTTTGCCAACCGCCATATACAGTAACAAGAAGAAGAAGATACTGTTCATTATTTGACACACTTACTAATGGGAAATCAGTATCTATGGAGGATGTGAAGTGAGTAAGAAGGCAAAAGAAATCCTACATATAAAAATAACTAAAAACACAAGTTATGCTGAGGCAGTTAAAAGTGTGAAAGAACAAAAGACAAGATAAATGGAATAAACACAGATTCAAACTCCACAGCAAACTATATCAGAAGAGAATGTCACATTATCAATAGAAAACCTAATATTGTTCATGGCATTTGTTATCAACTGTACTGACCAAGTCAAGCATAAAACAGAGAAGATCAAAATAATAGTGAGAGGGGCTGAAAAGTTTTTGGGGTTTAAAGAGGGATCTTGGGAGAACATAAATAAAAGGTTGGAAGAAGATGGCAGGTCAGGACTAGCTGGTGGGAAATGCTAATATTACAATGGAATGCAAGAAGTTTGATCGCTAACGGACAGGAACTTAAAAGTTATATTGAGGGTCTTCAAGAGCAGCCAGAGATTGTTTGTGTTCAAGAAACATGGTTAAAACCGTCACTAGACTTTGTGATTAAAGGATTCGATGGTGTAAGAAGAGATCGACAAGAGGGGGGTGGGGGAGAGACTGGTATATTTGTAAAGCAAGGAATACAATATCAGGTTTTAGGGAAAGGTAAAGACCTTGAATTTATAGTAGTTGAAATATGGGGACAAAAAGAAAAAAAATTAAATAATACATTTTTATAATCCATGCAAAACATTATCATTCATGGGGGAGTTAATTGAATATTTGGAAGGTAAAGTAATTTGCTGTGGGGATTTTAATGCTAATAATACATTGTGGGGTAAGAGTAGTGATAAAAATGGACAAGTTATAGAAGAAGTCATGGAAATGAAAAATCTTGTGTGTATTAATGATGGGAAGGGAATGAGATTCAATGTGAGAACAGGTATGGAGTCAGTCATAGATCTGACAATTGTTTCAAATTGTTTGGCAGGTGTTTGTGAGTGGAGCATCAACAAGTAATCTACAATAGGCAGTGATCATTATCCCATTTCAATAAGAACAGGATTGATCTTAAATAAGAAGAATATTAAAATAAATAAAAAATGGAACTTTAAGAAGGCGGATTGGATTAAATTTAGGTTTTTGAGTCAAATAAACTGAAAGTTATGCACCATAACTCATGTTCCCTGAAGGAAGGGAACGAGGTGCAACATATTGCTATGGGAAATTGCGCCCCCGCGCGATTACCTGAAGGAATAAATTCACGCCTTTACGGCAGCGTCACCCCAGAGACCCCGCCCTCTGGGTACTTAAGACGCGGACGCCCATCCTACTTTCTCCAAGTGCACTTCACCGAGTTTCAGCATTGAAAAGGGCCAACTGTGTTGCACCTCGTTCCCTTCCTTCAGGGAACATGAGTTATGGTGCATAACTTTCAGTTCCCTTATCAGTCACTCGGTGCAACATATTGCTATGGGAACGTAATTCATTCACGCCCTTGAAATGCTAATTAAAATGCATGCTTGTGAGAACTTCTGCCTTTATACATTAGGCATCTCTCGGCCACTCTCTACAGCGTACCGTATTCGTCGGTATTTAATACGCTCCTGTGTATAATACGCTTTGACCAATTATTGGAAATAAACCAGAAAAAAACGTACATAATATGCTTCGGTGTTTAATACGTATCTATTATGCGTCACCGCTATGCGACAGCGCCTCGTTTGCCCTGCTTAAAATGGCGGCCACAGAAGCGAGCGAGCACCGATGGACTTCACAAGATTAACAATGTAAAAACAATTATTTCTTTGTGAGAAAAAAAAATATTTCTTAGCTGACTTTATAGCACACGGGCTCTTGAGCTTAACCAAACTAACGAAATGTTTAAATCAGCTGGATTTTAAGAAGTAGTTCGCCGATTTTTATGCAGGCGGGTGGGACGCTTTCTTTCTTTAAATTTAGCTAAATAAACGCTTAAAAAATATATTTCTCAGCTGACTTTATAGCGCACGGGCTCCTGAGCTTAACCAAACTAACAAAATGTTCAAATCAGCTGGATTTTAAAAAGTAGTTTGCCGATTTTTATGCAGGCAAGTGGGGCGCTTTCTTTCTTTAAATTTAGCTAAATAAACGCTTAAAAATATATTTCTTAGCTGACTTTATAGTAGGGATGGGACAGATCCGATCCAGTATCGGTATCGGCATCCGATATCAGCATTATTTAAGTATCGGATATCGTATCCAACCTGCCGATATTTTTCCGATACCAGCTTCAAAGAGCACTTGTGTTCAATCACATTCTGTGACTGCCCTTTTTAACATGGTATGAGTTAAACCTAATGAAGACACTCTTAAGCCTTACAATATGGAACCCACTGACTTTAACAGCACACAGGACAGGAGGCAAGTATACCACACACATATCCTCCTTACTCATGGTGCAGCTGAAAAACAAACTAAAAAAGCGCTAAGCATGATGGGAAAGACAACACAGCCACTCCCCTTAACCACTAAGAGAGTGGGTTTTGTTGTCTTACCCATTATAACCAATAGTTATAACCAATAGTTTGTCCAGCTAAAGCTGAAAAAACAAAAACAAAAACGCTAAGCATTATGGGAAAGACAACAAAATCCACTCTCTTAGTGGTTAAGGAGAGTGGCTGTATTGTATTTCCCATCATGCTTAGGACTTTTTTAGTTTTTTTCAGCTGCACCATGAGTAAGGAAGACATGTTACACGTTTTTTGCTGTTTGCAACTAGAGAAAGTATTCAAGAATCTTTAGGATTCAGTCCAGCTGAATTAGTGTTTGGACATACACTTAGAAGTCCCCTGAAAGTTCTCAAAGAGAAACTTTTAAACTCCAAAACATCCTCTAAAGAAAATATTTTGGATTATGTTTCCAGGTTTCGTGAGAGGCTACACCACTCACGTGCCTTTGCTAGAGAGTCCCTTTGTACTTCACAAAAGTCTATGAAACAACATTATGATCGTTCAGCTGTCACAAGACACTTTAAGTCTGGTGACAAGGTTCTGGCTTTGCTGCCTGTACTTGGCTCTGCACTTTCTGCCAAGTTTTCAGGACCATATGAAGTTCATGAGAAGTTAAGTGAAACTGATTATGTGATCAATACTCCTGACAGAAGAAGAAAGTCCAGAGTGTGCCACATAAACATGCTAAAACCATATTTCTCTCGTGACACGTCTAAAACCATCAACTTAGACAATGCTGTAGCACAACCCAGTGGTAGCTCAGCATTAATAGTGACAAATGACTTTAAAACTGATCCTGAAGGAGATGGTCTGATCTTGCGTCCCATCTACAACCAGAGCCCACGTCTGTCAAACTCTGAAATGTTGAATGTGTTGCCTAACAATCTGAAACATTTAACAGAGGATCAACAAAAGGATATGCTATCTCTGATAGACAATTTTCAGTGCTTGTTTAAGGATGTGCCAACTTGTACCACAGTGCTTGAGCATGACATTGATGTTGCTGGTGCTAAGCCCATCAAACAACATCCTTATCGACTAAACCCAGTCAAAAGAGCTCTAATGAAACATGAAACAGAATATATGTTGCAACATGGGTTTGCAAAACACAGTTCCAGTTCTTGGAGTTCTCCATGTTTGTTGGAAATTAAACCTGATGGCTCTCCTCGTTTCATTACAGATTTTCGAAAGGTAAATTCTGTGACAGTCACAGACTCGTATCCACTCCCCAGAATTGAAGATTGTGTGGATACAATCGGCAATGCCCAATTTGTGAGCAAGTTAGATTTACTAAAAGGATATTGGCAAGTACCACTTACCAAGCGAGCTTCAGAAATCTCTGCTTTTGTTACACCAGACAAATTTTTACAGTACAATGTAATGGCGTTTGGCATGTGCAACGCTCCTGCAACATTTCAGCGTCTAGTTAACACTGTGTTGTCTGGGGTATCCAACTGTAATGCATATTTGGATGACCTCATTGTGTATACCTCAACTTGGGAGGAACACATGACCGTTTTAAACCAAGTGTTCACACGACTTACAGAAGCTTCTCTAACTTTGAACCTTGCTAAGTGTGACTTTGGAAAGGCTACCGTCACCTATCTTGGTAGACAGGTTGGCCAAGGACAAGTGTGTCCTGTGGAGGCAAAAATTTCTGCCATTGTTGAGTTTCCTGTGCCTCACACTAGAAAAGCTCTGAGACGCTTTCTTGGAATGGCTAGTTATTATAGAAACTTCTGCCGTAATTTTTCAACTGTTGTGCATCCTTTGACATGTCTTTTGAGTCCAAAAGTTGACTTTACCTGGACCCCCGAGTGTCAGCACTCATTTGAAAATGTGAAATCTCTATTGTGTCATGCACCTGTGCTTTCTGCCCCAGACATGACGCGACCATTTAAACTTGATGTGGATGCCAGTGCAGTGGGAGCTGGAGCTGTTTTATTACAGGAAAGTAAAAATGGAGCTGATCATCCCGTTTGCTATTTTTCACGTAAATTTAACAGAAATCAGCTAAATTACTCCACCATTGAGAAGGAAGCTTTGGCTTTGCTTCTGGCACTTCAGCACTTTGAAGTGTATCTGGGATCTAGTCCCTCTCCCATTGTAGTGTACACCGACCACAATCCACTCGTTTTTCTCTCGCGCATGTACAATCAAAATCAAAGACTAATGCGCTGGGCCTTAATTGTACAGGACTACAATCTTGACATCAGACACAAAAAGGGTGCAGCCAACATCTTTGCTGATGCATTGTCTAGACTGCATTTGTAAAATGAAATGGCATTAGAGTGTTTCTGTATTCTGTATTTTAAGGGGGGAGGTGTTACGGCCAGTGGCCTTGTATGTTGTTTTATGTTGTGGCCTGAGGCCATTTGGTTTAGCAGTGTGTTTGCAGGTTGTTTGCTGACTCAGCTGTGCTGTGGTCCATCTGGGATTGGCTGCTTCACTTCCTGAATCCTCCCCAATGGACATCAATCTGCATCCTGGTTGGCTTCTTCACCTCCTGCTCCTCCAACCACAGAAGAGGCCTACTTATTTAAACCCAGTTCTCCTGCCATTCAGGGCGGCTGTTGTTTAGAGCAGCTCGCCTCTTGTATGGACTTCTGTGTCTGTGAACTTTGGTCTGCTGACCTGAATTGTTTGGCTTTGACCTTGGCCTACAGTTAACTCCTACTGTTGTTGTTTGTAGTTGTTGTTTGTAAAGTTAGAAGGCCTACTTGTTTACTTTTGTTTGACTCCTGATAAAGTTGGTGTGGAGTATTCATTCAATTGGTTCACTTTAATTATGTTATTGACTTGATGGTAAAACTTTGTTGTAACTGGTACCCCTCCTTTTGTTAAAGTTTACATTTTATTTTAAGCTGACCAATTAAAGATTGTTACTTTTATTCAACCTTGTTCCATCTGGGTTTTTAATGTTGCCTCCCCTTCTCCTGGCTGAGCCGGAGCGTAACATTAATGGGGGCTCGTCCGGGATCTTTAATGTAATCCTGTAGTTTAAAAGTGGTGATTTTTTTTGGTCGGTTTAGCTGAGTGACATTCTTGGTTGAGCAGCTGCAGCTTGTTGCGTTCGTTAAGCATGGCACAGTTTGATCTAGAGCAGTTTTTAAAGTGTCCCTCTCTTGATCAACTAGAGCTTTGCCGTAAAGATGATTTGATTCAAATTGCAACCCATTTTTCTATTGTTTGCTCAAAGCAACTCCTTAAAGAGCAATAGCCTATATGCCACGGGCTTCCGTTCCAGCTCCTCCGCAGGCATTACACATACGGCGCACTTCCGGTTAGCGGGAAAGACACGAACATAAATGACTAAATACAATTAATAAAACATCGGCATACACACCAATAACAACTCTATACACATATAAAACCATATAAAATTATGGCGACGTTCTCCCTACGGTTAGCCGCGATAAATGTTCGCCGAAACCCCCCCGCGGAACAGCTGTTCCCACCGGTGGGCGGACACAACGGTACTCACGTGTAGTGCCGGTAGCGCGCAGCCGCTTCCCGTTTCGGCTCGTTGTCATGGTTTGCTACTAGGAGCTAACGCTATCAACAACGGAGGTGGATGGGAACCGGAAGTGGGGGGTAGGTGTTGCATTTTGCCGGAAGTACGTCACGCCCCCCCGTGGCATATAGGCTATTAAAGAACCTTGTGATAGAGAAACTGGTGGAGCTGAAACTTGTACTTCCTGGGATTTCTGCTGATGAGCCTGCTGTGACTTCTGTTGGCATGCTGCCATCTGCTGGTCCTTCTGTGGAAGGAGATAGAAATATTCTTGGTAAACCTCAAGCAATCTCACAAATGTCAGAAGTTGACACTGAGGTTAGTGAAGGGATTAGGACTCCTTACACTCTTCCTCAAGTTAATCTTTCTGCTGCCAGTGGTTCAGCTGGATCTCAAACCGATGCTCGGCTCAAGGTCCGACTTGCCAGATTGCAACTTGAGGCCCAGGAAAGAGCACAGCTTAGGCAGTTCCAACTAGAAATGAAAAGGATGGAACTTGAAGCTGAAAAAGCTGTGAGAATTCGTCAGCTGGAGCTTGATGCTCAGGTAAGAACAAATGTTTCTGCTGATCCTGTGAACTCTACCAATGGTTCTGGTCGTCCCTCCTCTGTTTTTGAACAAAACAGACACTTTGATGCTACCAAGTATGTTGCTTTGGTGCCTGAATTTAGAGAAGCAGAGATAGACTGCTATTTTGCAGCTTTTGAACGAATAGCACAAGCTTTGCAGTGTCCACCAGATGTCTGGTCAGTTTTGTTACAATGTAAACTCCATGGTAAAGCTCAAGAGGTTGTTGCAGCACTTCCTCTTGATGAAGTCCTAAACTATGAGAAACTTAAATCTGCCATTCTAAAAGCTTATGAGCTTGTTCCAGAGGCTTACAGGCAGAAATTTAGGTCTTTTAAGAAAAGTCCCAGTCAGACCTATGTTGAGTTTGCCAGAGAAAAAGGAATTCTCTTTGATAGATGGTGCTGTTCAAGAAAGGTCACCAACTTTGATAACTTAAGAGAGTTAATGTTGTTGGAAGAGTTCAAAAATTGTTTACCAGAACATATTGTTATGCACTTGAATGAACAAAAAGTTGAATCACTGTCTTCTGCTGCTGTTCTAGTTGATGAATATGTGCTTACACACAAAACTGTTTTTCAGTCTGTTCCAACTAAAAGCTTTTCTGTTAAGCCAATGAGTGATAAAACTAAAATAGTACAGCAAAAGGATGATAAAGAATGTTTCTATTGTCGTAAGAAAGGACATGTTATTGCTAACTGTTTAGCTTTGAAGAGAAAAACACAAAATGTACAATCTCAACCAAAAGGTGTGGGTTTCATTAAGAGTAAGCCAAATATTGAAAAAGAGGATGTTGACTGCAAACCTGATCCTTGTTTTGAACCATTTTTGTTGGATGGGTTAGTTTCCCTCACTGGAAACCCTGCAGATCAGTGTCCAGTTCGTATTTTGCGCGATACGGGTGGTTCTCAATCGGTTATTCTAGCTGAAACTTTGCCATTCTCTAACCAGTCTTCATGTGGATATAGTGCTATTATTCAGGGTGTTGGAATGCGCTATGTTCCAAGGCCTGTGCATTTAGTTCATTTACAATCAGAGCTAATCTCTGGTGTTTTCCCTATTGCTGTTTGCCCAGCATTACCCATTAAAGGTGTTGCTTTACTGCTAGGCAATGATATTGCAGGTGGAAAAGTAACTCCTACGTTAGAGGTATTAGACGAACTAAAAAGCTTAGAACCACATGAAGAACCCGGTCACGTAAACAAGCCTACTTGTGTTCTTACTCGTGCTCAAAAGCTAAAGAAAAAATCTGAAAATGATGACATTGACTTGTCTGACACCTTACTTATGTCAGTTTTTTCAGATTGTGTAGATCCTGCTGTTCCTGCACAAAACAAACAGGATGTCCTACGGTCCTCTGATCCGTTGCTGCCAATCACTCATGCCCACCTGTGTGCTGCCCAGAAGACTGACCCAACACTGCAAAAATGTTTTGCAGGGGTGGTAAGTGCTGATAGAGCTAGAGATGAGTCAATGGCTTTCTTCATTAATGATGGAGTCCTTCTTCGTAAGTGGTGTCCAGTTGTTTTACCTGATTCTGATTGGAATATAGTTGAACAGATAGTAGTACCTTCAGTTTATCGGAAACAAATTTTGTCTTTGGCCCATGAAAGTCAGTGGTCAGGACATTTAGGTGTAACAAAAACATATCAGCTCATTCTCAAACATTTTTACTGGCCTGGGTTAAAAACAGATGTAACTCAGTTTTGTCGCAGTTGTCATGTCTGCCAGATGGCTGGAAAACCTAACCAACCAATACCCCATTGTCCACTACAACCAATTCCTGCTGTGGGAGAACCTTTTGAACGCATTATAATGGATTGTGTTGGACCACTACCTCGCACAAAAGCTGGAAATCAGTTTTTGCTTACATTAATGTGTGCTTCAACTCGTTACCCTGAGGCCATCCCACTACGAAAAATTACTTCCAGCTCAGTTGTCAAAGCAATGACAAAATTTTTCTCTACCTTTGGCCTCCCTAAAACCATACAAACTGACCAAGGTACAAACTTTCAGTCTAAACTTTTTAGACAAGTTCTCAATGAGTTAAATATACAGCATGCGGTTTCCAGTGCTTATCATCCTGAGTCTCAAGGTGCTCTGGAGCGTTGGCATCAGACATTAAAGTCTATGCTAAGAAAATACTGCATTGAGGCTGAGAAAAACTGGGATGAAGGAATACCTTTTTTGCTGTTTGCAACTAGAGAAAGTATTCAAGAATCTTTAGGATTCAGTCCAGCTGAATTAGTGTTTGGACATACACTTAGAAGTCCCCTGAAAGTTCTCAAAGAGAAACTTTTAAACTCCAAAACATCCTCTAAAGAAAATATTTTGGATTATGTTTCCAGGTTTCGTGAGAGGCTACACCACTCACGTGCCTTTGCTAGAGAGTCCCTTTGTACTTCACAAAAGTCTATGAAACAACATTATGATCGTTCAGCTGTCACAAGACACTTTAAGTCTGGTGACAAGGTTCTGGCTTTGCTGCCTGTACTTGGCTCTGCACTTTCTGCCAAGTTTTCAGGACCATATGAAGTTCATGAGAAGTTAAGTGAAACTGATTATGTGATCAATACTCCTGACAGAAGAAGAAAGTCCAGAGTGTGCCACATAAACATGCTAAAACCATATTTCTCTCGTGACACGTCTAAAACCATCAACTTAGACAATGCTGTAGCACAACCCAGTGGTAGCTCAGCATTAATAGTGACAAATGACTTTAAAACTGATCCTGAAGGAGATGGTCTGATCTTGCGTCCCATCTACAACCAGAGCCCATGTCTGTCAAACTCTGAAATGTTGAATGTGTTGCCTAACAATCTGAAACATTTAACAGAGGATCAACAAAAGGATATGCTATCTCTGATAGACAATTTTCAGTGCTTGTTTAAGGATGTGCCAACTTGTACCACAGTGCTTGAGCATGACATTGATGTTGCTGGTGCTAAGCCCATCAAACAACATCCTTATCGACTAAACCCAGTCAAAAGAGCTCTAATGAAACATGAAACAGAATATATGTTGCAACATGGGTTTGCAAAACACAGTTCCAGTTCTTGGAGTTCTCCATGTTTGTTGGAAATTAAACCTGATGGCTCTCCTCGTTTCATTACAGATTTTCGAAAGGTAAATTCTGTGACAGTCACAGACTCGTATCCACTCCCCAGAATTGAAGATTGTGTGGATACAATCGGCAATGCCCAATTTGTGAGCAAGTTAGATTTACTAAAAGGATATTGGCAAGTACCACTTACCAAGCGAGCTTCAGAAATCTCTGCTTTTGTTACACCAGACAAATTTTTACAGTACAATGTAATGGCGTTTGGCATGTGCAACGCTCCTGCAACATTTCAGCGTCTAGTTAACACTGTGTTGTCTGGGGTATCCAACTGTAATGCATATTTGGATGACCTCATTGTGTATACCTCAACTTGGGAGGAACACATGACCGTTTTAAACCAAGTGTTCACACGACTTACAGAAGCTTCTCTAACTTTGAACCTTGCTAAGTGTGACTTTGGAAAGGCTACCGTCACCTATCTTGGTAGACAGGTTGGCCAAGGACAAGTGTGTCCTGTGGAGGCAAAAATTTCTGCCATTGTTGAGTTTCCTGTGCCTCACACTAGAAAAGCTCTGAGACGCTTTCTTGGAATGGCTAGTTATTATAGAAACTTCTGCCGTAATTTTTCAACTGTTGTGCATCCTTTGACATGTCTTTTGAGTCCAAAAGTTGACTTTACCTGGACCCCCGAGTGTCAGCACTCATTTGAAAATGTGAAATCTCTATTGTGTCATGCACCTGTGCTTTCTGCCCCAGACATGACGCGACCATTTAAACTTGATGTGGATGCCAGTGCAGTGGGAGCTGGAGCTGTTTTATTACAGGAAAGTAAAAATGGAGCTGATCATCCCGTTTGCTATTTTTCACGTAAATTTAACAGAAATCAGCTAAATTACTCCACCATTGAGAAGGAAGCTTTGGCTTTGCTTCTGGCACTTCAGCACTTTGAAGTGTATCTGGGATCTAGTCCCTCTCCCATTGTAGTGTACACCGACCACAATCCACTCGTTTTTCTCTCGCGCATGTACAATCAAAATCAAAGACTAATGCGCTGGGCCTTAATTGTACAGGACTACAATCTTGACATCAGACACAAAAAGGGTGCAGCCAACATCTTTGCTGATGCATTGTCTAGACTGCATTTGTAAAATGAAATGGCATTAGAGTGTTTCTGTATTCTGTATTTTAAGGGGGGAGGTGTTACGGCCAGTGGCCTTGTATGTTGTTTTATGTTGTGGCCTGAGGCCATTTGGTTTAGCAGTGTGTTTGCAGGTTGTTTGCTGACTCAGCTGTGCTGTGGTCCATCTGGGATTGGCTGCTTCACTTCCTGAATCCTCCCCAATGGACATCAATCTGCATCCTGGTTGGCTTCTTCACCTCCTGCTCCTCCAACCACAGAAGAGGCCTACTTATTTAAACCCAGTTCTCCTGCCATTCAGGGCGGCTGTTGTTTAGAGCAGCTCGCCTCTTGTATGGACTTCTGTGTCTGTGAACTTTGGTCTGCTGACCTGAATTGTTTGGCTTTGACCTTGGCCTACAGTTAACTCCTACTGTTGTTGTTTGTAGTTGTTGTTTGTAAAGTTAGAAGGCCTACTTGTTTACTTTTGTTTGACTCCTGATAAAGTTGGTGTGGAGTATTCATTCAATTGGTTCACTTTAATTATGTTATTGACTTGATGGTAAAACTTTGTTGTAACTGGTACCCCTCCTTTTGTTAAAGTTTACATTTTATTTTAAGCTGACCAATTAAAGATTGTTACTTTTATTCAACCTTGTTCCATCTGGGTTTTTAATGTTGCCTCCCCTTCTCCTGGCTGAGCCGGAGCGTAACAATGTGTATGCCTCTTATGATGGTCTATTGTCATTTGAAATCAGGTCTCGCTTACGAGTCATCGAGGCTCATTAGGATTAATCGTTCTAAACTGAATGAATAGGCAGCACAATGGCTCAGTGGTTAGCACAAGTTTCCTCCCAGCATGAAGGTCCTGTGTTGAATCCCCAGTTGGACATTTTTTCAGTATGCAGTTTGCAAGCATCTTTGAGTTTCCAGATACTCCAGTTTCTTCCCACATAACATGCATGCCAGGCCTCCCTTGCAAAAGAGATCTGTGGGATTTGCCTGGTTAAAGATTAATGTACCTTCAATTTAATTTCTTCAATGTTAAGGAGCTAGTCACTTTTTGCAAGCAGCTTATTTTTCATTATTCAGATCAATACAAATGCAGTTGTTCCAGGTAATGAGAACTTAGTCGAGAAAAAGGGTTTGTGACGACCCTGTCAAGTGACTGAGCTGGTGTCAGCCTAGCTCTGGGATTAGGACATTGCATAAAAATTCTATAAAGCACATTCTAGCAAAAAACTGATTACCACAGAGCCAAATAAAATTATCTGGAGGCTAGCATGATAGCTCAGAAACTCACTCAACAATTCCCACTTTCGATTGGTGTACTATGCATTCGTCTGCCAATTGTGCATGTACAATTGTCAGCTATTTTTTCCACCCCAGGCTGGAAATACAAAAAAAAATAAAACACCAGAATCAAAAGTGAATCAAAAGTGATTTACATTAAAGAGTCACCACGTTACCAGAAATGATTTACTTCATTTAAGGGGACATCTACAACTCAAGATACCAAGACGACATCCTTATAAAAATCTGGTTTTATTAAATTTTTAAATCACACGCTGTGTAAAACTCAAAACCATCTGTGGACCATGAAGCCCTGAGTGACAAAGACAAGACCCAGTAGAGACCACACAGAGAGAACACACAGACTGAGTGATCAGTAGCCTCTTTTGACTGGATGTTGGGGTTGATGCCTTTGGCCATCTTGGAACACTGGTTCCCTGGAGAACCGTGGTTCTGTTGGAGTGTAGCGGAACTGATTGAAGGAAAGGCGCTTACGGTTGTAGCGCGAGCGTGACTTGAAAGCGTACACCTCATCCTGGTCCTCTACGGGAGTGAAGACAGGCTCATCCTCACCACTTGTATCAGAGGAGGAACTCCAGCTCTCCTCTGTAGACTGGTAAGGGCTGTCTCTGCCTGGAGCCCCATGATGATAGTCCCGAGGGCCACCCTGCTGTTGGACCACATAAGAGCCACCGTCACCCCCAGCAGTGCTGCCGCTGTAGTATCGCCCTGGATAGCTGCCAAAACCACTGCGTGGTCCTGCAGGTTTCTCAACACTTGGTTTGTGGGAGTCATATCCAGAAGATGAAACTGACCACCACCTGGGCTGTTCACCTTCACTGCCTGAGGAGAAACACCTGCAGTCAGCACCAGATCCAGCTTCAAACTGCTCCCATCACTTCCCATTCAGACTCACCTTGTTCTGAAGGATAACAGGTGATGCTTCCAAGCAGCAGGAAAGAAATCCACAAAATCCTGCAGAGACATTCACTCATCAAGTTAGCAACACAGATCAGAGCAGAAGGTTAACATTGATCATCTAGTGTTAGTTAGGACATGCAGAATCACTGATGGAGACTGGAGATTCCTCACCTCATCCTGCTGCAGATAAACTTGAAAGACAGCACAAATGCAGAGCTCAGAGCTGCTTGCAGTGACTCCAAGCTGCAGGAGCTGCTTTTAAACCAAACTCAGAGCAGCTGGAGCTGGTTGGAGCTGATTGCTGAGTGCTATCAGCTGCTGCAGAGGAAACACACCACCAAGAGCTTCCTGCTCATTGGTCACCTTCATGAAGATGACTTCAACATTAGAAAGAGATACAGGATGCTGGAAGGTGGCGGTAATGCACCTATAAGTTGTTTGCCAACCGCCATATACAGTAACAAGAAGAAGAAGATACTGTTCATTATTTGACACACTTACTAATGGAAAATCAGTATCTACATATGGAGGATGTGAAGTGAGGAAGAAGGCAAAAGAAATCCTTCATATTAAAATAACTAAAAACATAAGTTATGCTGAGGCAGTTAAAAGTGTGAAAGAACAAAAGACAAGATAAATGGAATAAACATGGATTCAAACTCCACAGCAAACTATATCAGAAGAGAATGTCACATTATCAATAGAAAACCTAACATTGTTCATGGCATTTGTTATCAACTGTACTGACCAAGTCAAGCATAAAACAGAGAAGATCAAAATAATAGTGAGAGGGGCTGAAAAGTTTTTGGGGTTTAAAGAGGGATCTTGGGAGAACATAAATAAAAGGTTGGAAGAAGATGGCAGGTCAGGACTAGCTGTGGGAAATGCTAATATTACAATGGAATGCAAGAAGTTTGATCGCTAATGGACAGGAACTTAAAAGTTATATTGAGGGTCTTAAAGAGCAGCCAGAGATTGTTTGTGTTCAAGTAACATGGTTAAAACTGTCACTAGACTTTGTGATTAAAGGATTCGATGGTGTAAGAAGAGATCGACAAGAGGGGGGTGGGGGAGTGGCTGGTATATTTGTAAAGCAAGGAATACAATATCAGGTTTTAGGGAAAGGTAAAGACCTTGAATTTATAGTAGTTGAAATATGGGGACAAGAAAAAAAAAAAATATACATTTTTATAATCCATGCAAAACATTATTATTCAAAGTTAATGGGGGAGTTAATTGAATATTTGGAAGGTAAAGTAATTTGGTGTGGGGATTTTAATGCTAATAATACATTGTGGGGTAAGAGTAGTGATAAAAATGGACAAGTTATAGAAGAAGTCATGGAAATGAAAAATCTTGTGTGTATTAATGATGGGAAGGGAACGAGAATCAATGTGAGAACAGGTATGGAGTCAGTCATAGATCTGACAATTG
Organism: Garcialebias charrua; assembly: GCA_038048925.1. Taxonomy (NCBI): domain Eukaryota; kingdom Metazoa; phylum Chordata; class Actinopteri; order Cyprinodontiformes; family Rivulidae; genus Garcialebias; species Garcialebias charrua. The sequence goes on along the minus strand of JBBPBX010046672.1, from coordinate 954 downwards.
TTTCAAATTGTTTGGCAGGTGTTTGTGAGTGGAGCATCAACAAGTAATCTACAATAGGCCGTGATCATTATCCCATTTCAATAAGAACAGGATTGATCTTAAATAAGAAGAATATTAAAATAAATAAATAAATGGAACTTTAAGAAGGCGGATTGGATTAAATTTAAGTTTTTGAGTCAAATAAACTGTAAGTTATGCACCATAACTCATGTTCCCTGAAGGAAGGGAACGATGGCGTGCTGCTGACCTCAACTCGGGATGTTGTGAGTCGGTGGGCGGAATACTTCGAAGACCTCCTCAATCCTACTGGCACGTCTTCCACTGAGGAAGCAGAGCCTGGGGACTTTGGGTCGGGTTCTCCGATCTCTGGTGCTGAGGTCGCCGAGGTGGTTAAAAAGCTCCGCGGTGGCAAGGCTCCGGGGGTGGATGAGATTCGCCCGGAGTTCCTTAGGGCTCTGGATGTTGTAGGGTTGTGTTGGCTTACGCGACTCTGCAATATCGCGTGGACATCGGGGGCAGTTCCCTTGGATTGGCAGACTGGGGTGGTGGTTCCCCTATTTAAAAAGGGGGACCGTAGGGTGTGTTCCAACTATAGGGGGATCACACTCTTAAGCCTCCCTGGTAAGGTCTATTCAGGGGTTCTGGAGAGGAGGGTCCGTCGGATAGTCGAACCTCGGATTCAGGAGGAGCAGTGTGGTTTTCGTGCTGGTCGTGGAACACTGGACCAGCTCTACACCCTCAGCAGGGTCCTGGAGGGCGCGTGGGAGTTTGCCCAACCAGTTTACATGTGCTTTGTGGACTTGGAAAAGGCATTCGACCGCGTCCCTCGGGGGGTTCTGTGGGGGGTACTCCGGGAGTATGGGGTACCAGGCCCATTGATATGGGCTGTTAGGTCCCTGTACGACCGGTGTCAGAGCTTGGTCCGCATTGCCGGCAGTAAGTCAGACTCGTTTC